>CAJDSM010015384.1:4511-20236 GCA_903981925.1 Ostrea lurida
GTTTAGGTCAAAGGCCACAACAGCTTACAAGGTCATAGTCTGAGTAGCTCAGAAAATCATAGTAAATGTTAAATAGCGCAGAAAATCGTGGTTTGTAAGATGATGAATTAGATTAAAATGGTGTCCGATAACGTCCATACCCTTTTTTTCTAAAGGAAATCCAATGTGTGTAATATTTTGAACTTTGGGCTGCATTCTAAAGAAATTGCGGGAAATTGCTCCATATTTGACGTCAGAGAAGCAATTATGCACAAACAATGTTATCGCTCTTTCTGTTACGGTAAGTTTCCTATTATTTAACTTTAGAACCACATTTAATCTCGTAAGTTTTATAGTGCCATATAGTAGCATTGTACGTATACCCGATAAGTAGTCCTTTATCAGATTCATATTCGTCCTTCGTTATTCATCACCAGTAATTCAATGTAATTCAAATATACGTGATTGATAGTTGCACTCTCGGACTATAACGTGGAGATCTCGGACAATAACGTGGACGATCTATTGTTGTGGGCATAATTGAACAATGGGGCATTAAATGGAATACGTTTTAATAAGTAAAAAGTGCGGACATCGATCACCGCTACTTCCGGTGACTCCATTACGGTAATTAGCGTTTATGTGCTCGTCACGATCTCTTGAAGCCATCAAGGAATTTTTAAAAATTAACTATTGAGGATTCTAATTGCCACGTACAGGCTGACAAAACCAGAATCGAGGCACTCATCTGAGCGCTGTAATGGAAGCAGACTACTTGCATCAAACTGGCGCGGTTTTTCCACGAGCTGAGGGTTCTAATGGATGATAAATAAACTGCATATAAAGTCATCACAGTATATTGATCACAGCTCGTCTTCATTCAACCACATAAAATAGGCAAACACGCTAGAAACCTCTTTTCTAATGGAAAATGCAGGTGATTCTACACACATGCAAATTTAGGAAATAAAAAGCTCCTGATGGTTAACGTGTTTCTTATCCAATTACTTACTGGACGTCTTCTGCGCTGTAATTCAATCTTGCAAGGTCTTATTTTGGGAATGGAGCATTAATGTGTTCTAATAAATAATTTCATGGCAGTAATCTTTAAACTCAGGAATCCATTTGAGTTGTATTCATTGAAGACATTGACTATAGTAAATTGCGATAAAATACATTAATATTTAGCAGTTTTCGTTTCTTATAACAGCTTTCTAGAAAATACTCAGGAAAACTATCTTTAATAGTATAAAAATTAAACGATTATCAGTCGAAAATATCATCATTTCTTAGAGATGCGCATATATAGGACTAGTTATGCCTTAAACTTGATTACTTGATCGATCACTAGAGGACAAGCATGATAATTTCAGCTATGTTTAAAAACGTATTGTAAAAAGGAAATAACGAAACAACAACAAAAAAAATCAAAACAATCACAAAAACGACTATTAATACTACATGTTCTTTTTTGCGAAAAACGTTTATTAGATTTTCAATCATTCTCACGGGTGTGACCTTATTACACTGGCGAATGAATTTTTGATTCACACTGTGAGCTTAGTTTTAACTCTTTACATATCCTACCTTTTGTGAGGACATTCGAACCCCAAGAATTACACAGCAAAAGATATACGTTACATGACTTCTATTCAGATCTAACAATATACATAGGAGGGGGATACCACTGCAATAAAGTAAAATTTAGAAAGACTATTAGAGCTTTTATAAGAAGAAATCTCGTAATTGTATATAGCAAAATTTGGCAGATTTTAAAATCTCGATAATCAAGAATAGCTCTTCAGAAATTGTCTTTTTTTCTGTAATTATTCTTTTCTGCCCGATCAGGAAACAACCAGCATCAAAGGCATCAGGAGAAGGGTGCCCCAACATTGCGATATGGTAATATCTTCATCGATTCATTTCTTCATTTTATGTGGCCATTGATTCATGCCAGTGTATTAGGGAAGAATTACAAGCATACTTTAATTTACATCTATCTCCGTAATCAACTATTCCCACTTTCTATTATACATTCGGTCCTGCAGGCAAGAAGCTGTAATTTACACCGCGAATCGTATCCAAATGGTGGCTTACAGCGACTCAGAGATTTTATCAGTTAGACCGAATGCCATTTAGTAAGCAGCACGGAAGGTGCATAATGCGTTTTGGCCACGGAAAAGATATAGCGAAGGGTATACTCAGTGGTTACAAGTTAGAACAATTCCGGAGTTGCATCTCGAAGCGAAACTGATATCTGCGAATGTGTCCCGGTAATCCGGGCTCGCTCAAAATACCCGACTGATATCCATCATTAGGAACAGTAGTGTATGTCAGCATGAGACTCAGACGTGCTAGGGACCGATTCGGGGCAAAGTTTGGCATGATATGAGCTGTTCTCCTCAATTTCTTTGGAATCAACGACTACTGCAATAATTTGTGAGAGATTCTTGTGTAATGGCAAAGGAAATAGAGAGAACCCTAATTATACCTGATATTGCAGTAGCAATTAAATTTCTTTCATGCATGAGATTAATTCTATTTCAAGATTTGATTTTCATTGTTAAGCTGATGCGAGAGACGAATATATATATAATATGTATATATATATAGATATATATATATATATTATATTATAATATTTATTACATTATTATTACTATACTCTATGAAGTACTATATATATAATATTCATTATATACTGGATAATTACCCACCTTCCGCCCCGGCCCGGGGTTGAACTCTCGACCTGCAGAACCAAGTATGGCCAGCACGCGAGGTCGCTCGACCATCTAGACAAGTCATTACATTATCTCCTCGCTGTCACACACAACATGATCATTGAGAATGGAAATGGGATCCAGATATTTGACTTATATTTACGTCAAATTACTGTATCTCATTTCCATCCTCAATGACCGTGTAGTGTGTGACAGCGAGGCTAGAATCCCATCGTCACCTAAAGCTAGATTTAATGACTTGCCTAGATATCGATGGTCGAGCGCGCTGGTCATTTGTCTATCTACATGTAAGAATGTGTGCTTTATATACATACAGGCTATATATAGAGTCATTCTGACTGGTCCAGGTATCTACTAATAAAGTTTCACTATTTATGAACTTACCAGAGTTCATACTTTTTCTCCTTGCTCCAGGAAGTGACGTAACGGGGGCCTTTATTTTCAGTTTCAAATCGCTGCAGGTTAGTCGTCTGTAGACCTGGTGTGAAATATATACATTCAGAACATATAACGAGTTTTGACTGTATATTGTATGTGTGCTTGTTTTTACCGTGTCTAAAATTTGGCGCAATCGGAGCTAGTGATCTAATTAACATAATTATTAATGATAATGGATAGATATAGGATGTTATAGTTTAGTGCAACTATAAATTCGCAATTTTATTTCACCGCTAAATTTTAATTACGTTAAAATAGGACACGTACAGTATTTAGAAGCACAAAGACTGAAGGAATTGTAACATAAGCAAACAAGAGGCCCATGGGCCACATTGCTCACCTGGGCACTGCTTCACAAAGAAGAGCAGTAGGAGCAACTTTAATCCCCTATTGCTTAACTCACCCCAACCCCTCGGAGTGGGGGAGGCATTATCTAAACAAACTTAAATCTACTCCATATCAGGAAGCTTTAAGGTAAATATTCACTCGTCTGGTTCAATGAAGAAAGATTTAAAAGAATTTCCCTATATATTTGCATGTAAAATATTGACCCTTATTGTTGGTCCCACATTACCCCTGGGGGTTATGATTTGAACAAACATTCATCTTCACTATATCAGGAAGCTTTTCTGGCCCAATGGTTCTTGCGAAAAATTTAAAAAGATTTTCCCTATATAATCATATGTAAAACTTTGATCCCTACTGGGGCCCATGTACCCCCGGGGGTCATGATTTGAACAAACCCGATCGCCTTTTGTCCGATCGTCTGTCTGTCTCGTTTTAAACTTTTTGAGCATTTTTGATTCTCCAAGAATAGGGGTGGTGTCATTTAAAATCTTCTCAAGAGAGACATCTGAGCCAGAAAGGCTGAAATGTCATATGAAAGCTTCCTGATATATGAGATATGAGTGTTTGTCAAACTCATGACCCCGGGGGTACGATGGGCCCCAGTAGGGATCAAAGTTTTACATATGATTATATAGGGAAAATCTTTTTAAATTTTTCGCAAGAACCATTGGGCCAGAAAAGCTTCCTGATATAGTGAAGATGAATGTTTGTTCAAATCATAACCCCCAGGGGTAATGTGGGACCAACAATAAGGGGTCAATATTTTACATGCAAATATATAGGGAAATTCTTTTAAATCTTTCTTTCATTGAACCAGACGAGTGAATATTTACCTAAAGCTTCCTGATATGGAGTAGATTTAAGTTTGTTTAGATAATGCCTCCCCCACTCCGAGGGTTGGGGTGAGTTACAATAGGGATTAAAGTTGCTCCTACTGCTCTTCTTTGTGAAGCAGTGCCCAGGTGAGGCAATGTGGCCCATGGGCCTCTTGTTTGCTTATGTTACAATTCCTTTCAGTCTTTTGTGCTTCTAAATACTGTACGTGTCCTATTTTAACGTAATTAAAATTTAGCGGTTGGAAATAAATTGCGAATTTATAGTTGCACTAAACTATAACATCCTATATCTATCCATTATCATTAATAATATATGTTAATTAGATCACTAGCTCCGATTGCGCCAAATTTTAGACACGGTAAAACAGACAACAACATATCATATACAGTCAAAACTCGTTATATGTTTCTGAATGTATATATTTCACACCAGGTCTACAGACGACTAACCTGCAGCGATTTGAAACTGAAAATAAAGGCCCCCGTACGTCACTTCCTGGAGCAAGGAGAAAAAGTATGAAACTCTGGTAAGTTCATAAATAGTGAAACTTTATTAGTAGATACCTGGACCAGTCAGAATGACTCTATATATAGCCTGTATGTATATAAAGCACACATTCTTTTACATGTAGAATAGACAAATGACCAGCGCCGCTCGACCATCGATATCTAGGCAAGTCATTAAAACTAGCTTTAGGTGACGATGGAATTCTTGCCACGCTGTCACACACTACACGGTCATTGAGATGGAATGGGATACAGTAAATTTGACGTAAATATAAGTCAAATATCTGGGATCACATTTCCATTTCCTCAATGATCATGTTGTTGTGTGACAGCGAGAGAGATAATGTAATGACTTTTCTAGATGGTCCGAGCGACCTCGCGTGCTGGCCATCTTGGTTCTGCAGGTCGAGAGTTCAACCCCGGGCCGGGGCGGAAGGGGGTATATATAATATAATATATATATATATATATATATATATATATAGTATATATATATATATATATATATATATATATATATATATATATATATATATATATTAATATATCGTCTCGCTATCTAACAATGAAAATCAAATTCTTGAATATTAGAATTATGCAGAAAATTAATTGTATTGAATATCATTAATTAGTTTCTCTTTTTTTGAATTACACAGAATCTTACAAAAATTGCATAGTCGTGAATTACAAGAAAGAGGGAACAGTTTCCTGCAAACTTGCCCCGAATCGTTCCAGAACGTCTGAGCTCAGTACCTACGGTTCTATGATGGAACAGTCGGGTGTTTGAGGACCCGGATTACGGACATCGACCTTCTCAAACCCTCGCTCTCGTGGAACGCGAATGCACCTTCCGTGCCTATCAAATTCGTCTAATATGACGCTGAAGGCACCCATTTGATAAGGATTCGGGGTAATTACAGTATCTTGCCTGCAGCGACATGTATAATGAAAGTGGAATAAGGATTACGGGGATAGAGTAATAAGGTATCTTGTAATCTCCCTAATACCACTGGCATGAATCAATGGCCACTAAAAGAAGAAAGAATCGATGAAGATTTACATATCGCAATGTGGGCACCCTTCTATGGCTTGATGTGGTTTTCCTGATCGGGAGAAAGATAATTACAGAAAAAAGACAATTCTGAAGAGCTATTCTTTGAATCGAGATTTTTAAATGCAAATTTGCTATGTACATATACGGAGATTTTTAAATAAAAAGCAATATATCTTTCTTAAATTTACTTTTTGCATGGTTTAAAATCTGACCATGAATCACTGTAAGATATCTGTTTTTGTATCTGGGTTCGAATGTCTCACAAAAGAGGATTGTAAAGAGTTAAAACTCTACAGCGTGAAATCAAATCCCGTATAGTATCCCCGTGGAGTATGAAAAATCTTAACTTTCGCAAACAATACAGTGTATTATAGTTTTTTGTTTGTTTGTTTTTGGTTGTTGTTTTTTTTACAAAGTTTAGCTGTTATGCGATATACAAAACAGTTGATTGAAGAATGAATGATATGATAAACGTTTAATTTTTACTATAAAAAGTTTTCGAGTATTTTAAGAAAGCGTTATAGAAAGACGCTATATAAGTATTGCGATATAGTCAATCTTCATGATACATCTCAATGGATTTCCTGATTTTAAGATACATGCCATGGAATATATTATTTAGAACACATTAAATGATCTCATTCCCCAAATAAGACCTGCCAAATTCAATAGCAGCGCAAGAAGACGTCCAGTAATTATTGTCCATTGGATAAGAAAACGTTAAGCTAGAAAGCTTTTTTTCTAAATTTGCATGTGTGTAGAATCACGCATTTTTCCATTAGAAAAGAGGTTTCTAGCGTGTTTGCCCTATTTTATGTGTTGAATGAAGACGAGCTGTGATCAATATACTGTTGATGACTTTATATGCAGTTTTATTTATCATCCATTAGAACCTCAGCTCGTGGAAAAACCGCGCCAGTTTGATGCAAGTAGTCTGCTTCCATTTACAGCGCTCAGATGAGTGCCTCGATTCTGGTTTTTGTCAGCCTATACTGGCAATTAGAATCCTCAATAATTAATTTTTAAAAATTCCTTGATGTGGCTTCAAGAGATCGTGACAAAGCACATAAACGCTAATTACCGTGAATGGAGTCACCGGAAGTAGCGGTGATCGATGTCCGCACTTTTTACTTATTAAACGTATTCCATTTAATGCCCCATTGTTCAATTATGCCCACAACAATAGATCGTCCACGTATTGTCCGAGATTCCACGTTATAGTCCGAGAGTGCAACTAACAATCACGTATATTGAATTACATTGAATTACTGGTGTGATAACGAAGGACGAATGAAATCTGATAAAGGACTACTTATCGGGTATACGTACAATGCTACTATATGGCACTATAAAACTTACGAGATTAAATGTGGTTCTAAAGTTAAATAATAGGAACTTACCGTAACAGAAAGAGGATAACATTGTTTGTGCATAATTGCTTCTCTGACGTCAAATATGGAGCAATTTCCCGCAATGTTCTTTTAGAAATGCAGCCAAAGTTCAAAAAATTACACACATTGGAATTCCTTTAGAAAAAAAAGGGTATGGACGTTATCGGACACCATTTTAACCTAATTTTTCATTGATATCATCATCTTACAAACCACGATTTTTTTGCGCTATTTAACATTTACTATGATTTTCTGAGCTACTCAACTATGACCTTGTAAGCTGTTGTGGCCTTTGACCTAAACAAACACGTGACCTTCAACTGAGCTACACAATTTTATAATATTTGTGGTCTACATAAACAGTGACCTTCAACTGAGCTACATAATTCATAATTTTCTGGTCTACACAAACAGTGACTTGAGAGATGCTTCAAAATGTTTATTTATTATTATGTGATAAATATTATGTTTATTTTATTTAGGACTATGATTACGTTTAACAAATTGTTTACTTCGCCCAATTTTATTATCATCAAAGTAAACTAGGATTTTCAGATCAATTAAAGTAAACGTTAACCTTTTAAGAATTAGAGGATTTTGAGCGAGTGCTAATGGCATAATAATTTATGTAAACTGACAAGCTGCAATAATATAGCCCTCTCCCCTTTTTTTTTTTTTTTTTTTTTTTTTTTTTTTTGCGGGGGTGTGATTCACTCCCGCAACAATTTTTGATTATTATAACCATTTGCTGGCTTCTTTGCGTAAATAAAAATTGCAATCGTATACTTAGTAGTTCACGGCCTATAAAAACAAGATGTGTTTTGTGAAACACGAATAGCCCCGTATTCCACATCCAGTGGGAAGGGGCTTGTCATAAAATGTAGGTCAAAATTTAAGGTCAAAGTCAAACATTTTGGTACCAGAATAAAAGGGCTGTCAATAAGGAATACACATGTGTGAATATGAATGCCCTACCTTCTGCCATTCAAAAAGTTATGGCTATGTTAAAGTTTTTGAAAAGTAGGTCTAAGTTCAAAATCAAGGTAAGGAGGTCAAAAAGTTTTGTAACCCACGAAAGGTTGGTCATAAAGGAACATTCATGTGAAATATTAAAGCCCTAGTACTTACCATTTCAAAGTTATAGCTAAGGTTAAAGTTTTGATAAGTAGGTCAAACTTCAAGGTCAAGGTCAGGAGGTCAACAATGTTGGTACCCACGGAAAAGTCTTGTCATAAGAAACATTAAACATTATATGTGAAATATTCAAAGCCCTAGTACTTACCATTGCTCAAATATTCTATAACTAAGGTTTAAAGTTTTGAAAAGTAGGTTTCAAAAGTCTTGAAGGTCACAGCGTACAGAGTTTTCAGCTCAAAATTTCTGGTTATCCATTATCTGATAATGGGTATAAGGGAGCTATTATGAATATTCTGCTCATACACGAACTATATATCGACTTCATAAGTAGTATAATTATCAATAGTCCTAGTGTAGCTTAACCATTTTAACGAATGGGTTTATCAGACAATAGGTGTAAAGTTTCAAGACAGAATGACAGAAGGACAAGAATGACAGACAGGAACAAAAATCATATGCCCCCCGAACTTTCGATCACGGGGCAATATAACATGTTAATCTGCAAACTTACGAAAATTCTAGGCCGACCATTATACTGCATTTCTCGATCTCGTTGTTGGCGCCATGTTTGATGTTTAAGCTTGGACTTCTGTTTTCACTAGCCCATATATAGGTTAATAGTGTTGACATTTTAATACGAGTACGAAAGACAGAGCGATTTTGCGTTATATCAATTAAGAAAAACGGTTTAGCAGGTATGTATTCTTTCTCCACCATATGCTATTCTTTTCTTTTTGGAATGTTCGAGTAATTTAGAACAACTATAGTTCACACTGATTGCCATTGGTTTTTTCAATTAGATATCCACCTCCGAAGATCTCGCCATAACTATCATGGCGAAGCAGAGGAAAATTTGAGCATGTGCACATTATCATTTTTAAAAAATCACCTTAGTTAGACATTACTTAGCAATACGCAGTACCCTTATTAGTTCGCCTGCCGCGTTAGGCGGAGGCACATATAGGGATCACTTTAGTCGTCCTGGTCGTCGTCCCGGTCACAATCATTTTCTGTCCACATTTTTTCAGAAACCACATTAGGCCACTTTATTTGCCACAGGAGCATAGTAATGACAACTGTTCGTCTTAACGCAGTTCTCAAATCTGCCGCATATGTCAACTTCTTTTGACGCAACTTGAATATCTTTTAACATGGACAAACTTCTGTCACATTTTTCTCAATCGAACCACACAGGCCAGTTCCGATATGCACAGAGCATCAGATGGACACTGTATCTGTGTAACGCAGTTTCCCAATCATCACAATTCCACTTCCTGTTTGCGCAACTTTAATTTTTTTGACAAAAATAATTGTGTCTTATTTCAAATAGTAATTCCACAAATGGCAGTCTCATAACAATATCTCATCTTTCATCTAATTCATCATGTTAGGATATACATTGTCATTTGGTAATTGAACAGACTGAATTCTGACAAAAACATTTATGATTATACACTTTTTTGCCATGATGATACTTTAAATGTGAAGTAATTTTCAATGAAATTAGAAGTAGCAGGCGACCATGTCTCCCTGAAGACTTACCACAATATGTTAATGTAACAAATTGTCACTAAACAAATATACCGCGCTTATTATATATATCCAGCAAAATATGTTCCACCATTACGAAGACCAATGGATTGTAGCCCTCTCCACGAAAACGTAGAATAAAAAAAATCGGATGAGGCTATACTTATTGCAGCTATAAACAATACAAGACGAATGATTCAAGAATGGATAAAATCCACGTCTTTTCAACTTTTTTTTATGCCAATATACAAAGTTTAGCTTTTCACTTACTACATACATATGTACAGGTAACAAGGCAAGAGGCCTTAAACGTGCACGCAACAGTCAAATATGCAAAGGGAAATATAGATACATGTACAGTTGAACTTCCTATCTCGAACACTGATATCCTCGAATACCATGTTATGTCGAACGGATTTGAAGTCCCAGCTTACCGATTTTTTATATTTTACCATCGATATCTCGAATTCAGAATACTAAAACTTTTTTTGGTCAACAGCAAGTTCGGATAACAGTTCGACTGTATAGTATATTATTTTTTTCATATATCACCAAAATTATAGCAAAAACTATACATATTAAATTTTTTCTATTCCACATTCGCACAGTATTTCTCACCTCTCTTCACACTCTTATCATCCTGCATAATTATAGTTGTGATCACTACAATAATCATTACTTCAATATTCTAATGTGTCAGTAAAAATATTATCCAATTTGCAAAGTTGTCATAATGAAGAATTTCACAAAATTTATTGCGACAACTGTCTCACTGTATTTGAAAAGAAAGATAATGTAGTATCCAGTAATATTAGGCAGTTTTGCTTTGTTTTGAACAATTAAAAAATGTATTGTTTGGTAACAACATTAAAAATTGATAAACGCTATTATACAAACTGGAGAGGCCTTTAACCCAATATAACATTTGTATAAATATAAACCATTCTTTGTGATGTCTTCTTACAAATAATGCATGCTAAGAGTGTTCCAAAGTTTATAATTTTCAGAACAATTTAAAAACACGGTGGATTTTTCGGAATATATTAACAGTCCCTGTTAGCTTATCAGCTACAAGGTATCTTGAATCATTATAACTTCGCATTCTTTGCCTCTTCATACAATGAATTATTTCTGCACACCTTTGTGTGGAGTATATCATATACAGAGACTTAGATCAGGAGCCATCCCTCCTACAGTATTCATAGTTTATCCTCACCACATTCACCAGGATGCTTCTCATCACAGAGTCACCGCATACAGTCATTTGTCACAAATGTTCCGTTAAACTCTGCAGAACCTATTAATCACGAGTGACAACCTGTATGGTGCATCCATTAGTAAAGAGTAGAAATACATTGAAATAGTATGGGCACGTTAATTTCTTCCTGATCAACTGGATCACCGTAGAACTAGCTAATGTGCGTATCATTAAGACTCCCGATAGGCATATGAAGAGAAATAACTGATTTGGAGACTTGGTTGATATTAGGCAACTGCAATCATCGTAACATCAGCACAACGGATTTCCGTTAGAAATCTTGAAAATCGAGGATCAACGACTTTGCAACTGTGACGTGCATGTTTCGCTCGGAGTCGGTGCACATCGTTTCACCTTAGAGACACACTCGAGTTAGTCGTATCTTTTATTGTTTATCTTTACTCTAAGGCGCTGCATTCACTCCTCTTGTTAGTTTGACAAGTTATAAACCAAATATTCCAGCATCGCAGCTATTACATGTTTAATGGTCATAACAAATCGGATCCAGGAATGGTTCAACAAAAATTTCTATTTTAAACAATTGCATTATTTAAATAAACCCACCCCAGTATTCTGACAAATTATACTCATAGGAAAAACTGGAATACCAGATATCATAGCTTGCCTGAATCGAACTGATAAGATATTTTAATGTTCTGGTTCTTTTTAACTTATCTATAAAATAAAGTAAATATAATTTAGATTTTTCTAAGAAAATTATATATGAAAAAAAATTATATTTGAAAAAAACGAAAGAGGATCTACATCATACTAATAAACATAAATAAACGACAAGAAATCACAGAAAAAGCAGCTGTAATAGCAATTTTCATTGCAAACCGTTGCGCAAGCATCAATGCTTTATATACTGGTATAGTACCCTGAATCCAATAACTTTTTTAAAACACTGAAAAGGAGCATAAATTGTGCTCTTACAAACTCTAATTTAATGAAATATCCTGTTAACATACGCTTAATCAAAATGATACCCTGTTATTGTAATTGTTTCAACTTCTCAAAAATAGAGGATAGTCCCCAAGAATTAACGCTTCTAAAAATTCGTCTGACTAATAACATTAGATGATGGTAATCCATTTCTGGAGAAAAAATCAATTCAATTACCAAATTGCAAAACATTCTCATGTACGACAATTTTCCAGAATTTCTAACATACCGAATATAAGACGTAAATTGTTTTTGTTTTAAATTTCACTGCACTTCCTTCGAGCTTCTATCAGTATTTGCATTTGTTCGTGTAGCACGCATACCTTCTGATAAAGGTAGACTGGGTGTCCTTTGTAAGTACACGTCTGTGTAAGACACCGGTGATGTCTTTGTAAAGGTACAGCACGGTTTGTCTTTTTGTAAGGTACAAGATTGGGTTTGTCTTTTGTAAGTTACAGACTGTAGTTGTCTTTTGTAATGTATCAGACGGTGTTGTCCTTTTGTAAATGTAACAGATTGGGTGTCTTTTGTAGGGTACAAGACACGGTGTCTTTTGCAAAGTTATAGAAACAAAACGTTGTCTTTTGTAAGGTACAGAACTGGGTTGTCTTTTGTAATGTACAGACCAGATTGTATTTTGTAATGGTACAGACACGGTTGTCCTTTTTGTAAAGGTACGACAGGGTTGTCTTTTGTAAGGTAACGACCGTGTTTGTCTTTTTGGTAAGGTACAACTGGGTTGTCTGTTTGTAATGTATCAGATTGGGTTGTCTTTTTGTAAGGTAAACAGACTGTTGTCTTTTTGTCAGGCACAGACTGTTGTTGTCTTTTGTAGGTACACGACACGGTTGTCTTTTTGTAAGGTACAGACTGGGTTGTCTTTTGTAAGTACAGACATCGTTGTTGGAATTGTCTTTTGTAAGTCAGGACTGGTTGTCCTTTTTGTAATGTACAGACACGGTTGTCCTTTTGTAAAGGTACAGACACGTGTCTTTGTAAGGTAGAGACGGGTTTGTCTTTTGTAAAGTACAGACACGGTTTCTTTTGTAAGGTAACAACACGGTTTGTCTTTTGTAAGGTAATACTGTGTTTGTCTTTTGGTAAGGGTACAGACACGGTTGTCTTTTTGTAAGTACATAACTTTGTGTTTGTCTTTTGTAAGGTTACACACTGGTTGTTTTTGTAAGGTACAGACAACGGTTGTCCTTTTCTAAGATACAAACTGGGTCGTCTTATGTAAGGTACAGACTGGGTGTCTTTTGTAAGGTTACATACTGTGTTGCCTTTTGTAATGTACAGAACGGATTCTTTTGTAAGGTAAACAGACACGGTTGTCCTTTGTAAAGGTAATACTGTGTTGGTCTTTGTAATGTACAGACACGAATGTCTTTTGTAAGGGTAGGTACAGAATTGGGTGTCCTTTTGTAAGGTACAAATGACTGGGTTGTCTTTTGTTAAATGTACGACACGGGTTGTCTTTTGTAAGGTACAGACTGTGTTGTTTTTTTGTAGGTAGAGACTGGGTTGTCCTTTTGGTTAAAGGTACATATGGGTTGTCTTTTGATATGTACAGATCACTGGTTTCTTTTGTAGGTAGAGACAGGGTTGTCTTTTGTAAGGTACAGACAAACGGGTTTTTTGTAAGGTGCAGACTGGGTTGTGTTTTGTAAGTACAGACTGGGTTGTCTTTTGTAATGTACAGACTGGTTGGCTTTCGTAAAATGTACAGACTGGTTGTCTTTTGTAATGTACAGAACGGTTGTCTTTGTAAAGGTAAGACTGAGTTTGTTTTTTTTGTAAGGTAGAGACTGGGGTTGTCTTTGTAGGTACAGACACGGTGTCTTTTGCAAGTTATATGGAAACAAAGGGTTGTCTTTTGTAAGGTACATACTGGGTTGTCCCTTTTGCTAAGGTACAGACACGGTTGTCTTTTTAAGGTACACATGCTTATCTTTTTTGTAGCATACAGACTGGGTTGTCTTTGTAAGAATAAGACTGGGTTGTCTTTTGTAGATACATACTGGGATGCTTTTGTCAGTAACAAACACGGTTGTCTTCTGTATACAGACTGTGGGTTTTGTTTTTTGTTAAAGTAGAGACTGGGTTGTCCTTTTGTAATGTACAGTGTGTTGTCTTTTGTAGGGTACAGACTGGTTGTCTTTTTGTAAGGTACAGAACACGTTTGTCTTTTGTAAGGTACATACTGGTGTTTGTCTTTTGTAATGTACAGACACGAATGTCCCTTTTGTAAGGTACAGGGTACAGATTGGGTTGTCCTTTTAAGGTACATACTGGTGTCTTTTGTAATGTACAAGACACGGTTGTCTTTTGTAGGTACAGACGTGTTGTTTTTTGTAAAGTGAGACTGGGTTGTCTTTGTAAGGTACATACTGGGTTGTCCTTTTTGTAATGTACAGGCACGGTTGTCTTTTGTAAGGTAGTAAAAAAAAGAAAAAGGACTGTTGTTTTTTGTAAGGTAAGACTGGGTTGTCCTTTTTGTAATGTACAGGCTCGGTTGGTCTTTCTAAGATACAGACACGGTTGGCTTTTTTAAGGTTAAGAACTGGGTTGTCTTTTGTACATACAGACTGGTTGTCTTTTTAAGGTACAGAACTGGTTTTGCCTTTTGTAAGATAACAGACTGGTTGTCTTTTGTTAAGGCACAGGACTGGGTTTGTCTTTTGTAAGGTACAGACTGTGTTGTCTTGTAAAGGATAGATGGTTGTCTTTTGTCAGGTACAAATGGGTTGTCTTTTGTAAGTACAGACTGGGGTTGTCTTTTGTAAGGTACAGAGCCACGGTTCTTTCTAAGATACAGACTGGATTGTCTTTTGTAAGGTACAAGACCGTTGTCCTTTTGTAAGGTAAGACTGGGGTTGTGTTTTGTAATGTACAACAGATTGTCTTTTTGTAAATTGTAGCAGAACACGGTTGTTCTTTTGTAATGTACAGACACGGTTGGCTTCGTAATGTTACAGACACGGTTCTTTTGTAATGTACAACACGGTTGTCTTGTAAGTGTAGAGACACGTTGTCTTTGTAAGGATACAGACACGGTTGTCTTTTGTAAGTGCGACTGGTTTGTTTTGTAAGTTAACAAGCTGGGTTGTCTTTTTGTAATGTAACAGACTGGGTTGGCTTTCGTAATGTACAGACTGGGTTGTCTTTTGTATGTACAGACACGGTTGTCTTTTGTAAGGTAACAGACTGAGTTTTTTTTTGTAAGGTAGAGACTGGGTTTGTCTTTTGGTAAAAGGTACAGACACGGTTGTCCATTTTGCAAGTTATAGGAAAACAATGGTTGTCTTTGTAAGTACAGACTGGGTTGTCGTTGTAAGGACAGACGTGGTTTGTCTTTTGTAAGGTACAGACTGTGTGTCTTTTGTAAGTAACAGACTGGGTTGTTCTTTTGTAGGTACAGACGGGTTGTCTTTTTGTAAGGTACAGCTGGTTGTCTTTTGTAAGGTTTAACAGACACGTTGACTTTGTAAGGTACACCTCGCTTATATTTTGTAAGATACAGACTGGGTTGTCTTTGTAAGATACAGACTGGGTTTGTCG
>CAJDSM010015389.1:326-12276 GCA_903981925.1 Ostrea lurida
TACTTCGCTTCATCAGTACACTGCAAAAAGGATGTATTATGATGGACAAAAGGGGCAGTGAACATCCGCTTAATAAAGTCCACATCAAATAGTAGAAAATCAAATTTCTGCTAAATATCATACGCGTTAAATATATACGTTTACAGTACATTGTCAAGATGTTTCAGTATGCTTTGGAGTTTGATCTGAGTTGTACTCAAAAACAACATGACTGTGCATAGATAATGAATCGCAACAAAATGAACTTGTGTACGAGTACAGAAAAATATTTTAACCCCAGGCCTGATCTCAAAATACTGAGTGTTTTATGTTAAATCTTAATGATATTAGAACTTTAGAAGCTCTGTGCTCTACAGTTCCACAAGAAATCTCTATATATATGAGTTCCACACAAACCTGCTCTCTCTCCACAAAAAATAGCCCTATCTTAAGTATATGAGTCTGTTCTCTCTCCCACAAAAAATAGTCCTATCTATATGAGTTTGTTTGTCTCCACACAAAAATAGCCCTATCTATAATGAGTTTCCACACAAACTGCTCTCTCTCCACACAAACTAGCCCTATCTTAAGTATAAGAGTTCTGTTCTCTCTCACAACAAAATCACCCTATCTTAAGTATATGAGTCTGTTCTCTCTACACACAAAAATAGCCTATCTATATGAATCTGCTCTCTCTCTCCACACAAAAACTAGCCCTATTAAGTATATGAGTCTCTCTCTCTCAACAAAAATAACCTTCTTAAGTATATAAGTCTGTTCTCTCTACACACAAAAATAGTCCTATCTATATGAATCTGCTCTCTCGCTCTCTCTCTCTCGCTCTTCTCTCTCTCTCTCTCTCTCTCTCTTCTCTCCACACAAAATAGCCCATCTAAGTATATGAATTCTTCTCTCCAACAAAAATATCTCTCTCTCCTCTCTCTCTCTCTCTCCACACAAAAATGCCTATCTTAGTATAGAGTCTCCTTCTCTCCCACACAAAAATAACCCTATCTTAAGTATATGATCTCTTCTCTCTCCACACAAAAATAGTCCTATCTATAGAATCTGCTCTTCTCCTCTCTCTTCTCTCTCTCTTCTCTCTCTCTCTTCTCTCTCTCTCTCTCCTCTCACACAAAACTAGCCCTATCTTAAGTATATGAGTCTCTTCTCTCTCCACACAACAATACCCATCTATATGAGTTTGTTATTCTCCACACAAAATACTCTATCTATATGAGTCTGTATGTCTCCACACAAAAATAGTCTATCTATATGAGTTTGTTCTGTTCACCAAAATAGCCCTATCTATATGAGTTGTTATGTCTCCACACAAAAATAACCGTATCTATATGAGTTTGTTCTGCTCACACAAAATTATAGCACTATCTATAGTGTTTGTTCTGTCTCCACACAAAAATTATAGCACTATCTATATGAGTTTGTTAAATTGTCTCCACACAAAACATTAGTCCTATCTATCTGAGTTTGTTCTGTTCCTACACAAAATAGCCTATCTATATGAGTTTGTTATGTCTCCACACACAAAATATAACCCTATCTATATGAGTTGTTCTGTCTCCACACAAAAATAGCACTATCTATATGAGTTTGTTCTCTCAACAAAATTATAGCACTATCTATATGAGTTTGTCTGGTCTCCACACAAAAATTATGCACTATCTATATGAGTTTTATGTCTCCACCAAGAATAGCCCTATCTATATGAGTTGTTCTGTCTCCACACATAAATAGCCACTATATTATATGATGTTTTTTGTCTCCACATAAAATAGCCCTATATATATGAGTTTTTGTCTCCACACAAGAATAGCCCTATCTATATGAGTTTGTTCTGTCTCTACACAAAAATAGCCCTATCTATATGAGTTTGTTATTCTCTACACAAAAATAGCACTATCTATAATATTTGTTCTGTCTCTACACAAAATAGCCTATCTATATGAGTTGTTCTGTCTCTACACAAAAATAGCCTCTATTATGAGTTTTTATGTCTCTACCAAAAATAGACTATCTATATGAGTTTGTTCTGTCTCACACAAAAATAGCCCTATCTATATGATTTGTTCTGTCTCCACACAAAAATACAGCATATCTATATGAGTTTGTTCGTCTCCACACAAAAATAGCCCTATCTATATGAGTTTGTTCTGTCTCCAACACAAAATAGCCCATCTATATGAGTTTGTTCTGTCTCAACAAAACATTATAGCACTATCTATTGAGTTTGTTCTGTCTCCACACAAAAATTATAGCACTATCTATATGAGTTTTGTATGTCTCACACAAGAATAGCCCTATTTATATGAGTTTGTTCTGTCTCCACACAAAAATAAGCACTATATATATGAGTTTGTTATGTCTCCACACAAAAATAGCCCTATCTATATGAGTTGTAATGTCTCCACACAAGAATAGCCCTATCTATATGAGTTTGTTATGTCTCTACACAAAAATAGCACTATCTATATGAGTTTGTTTCTGTCTCCACACAAAAATAGCACTATATATATGAGTTCTTATGTCTCCACACAAGAATAGCCCTATATATATGAGTTTGTAAGTCTCCACACAAAAATAGCCCTATCTTATATGAGTTTGTAATGTCTCCACACAGAATAAGCCCTATCTATATGAGTTTGATTATGTCTCTACACAAAAATAGCACTATCTTATGAGTTGTTCTGTCTCCACACAAAAATAGCACTATATATATGAGTTCATTATGTCTCCACACACAAATAGCCCTATATATATGAGTTTGTAATGTCTCCACACAAGAATAGCCTATCTATATGAGTTTGTTCTGTCTCTACACAAAAATAGCCCTATATATATGATTTGTAATGTCTCCACACAAAAATAGCACTATCTATATGTGTCTGCTCTGTCTCCACACAAAAATAGCACTATCTATATGAGTTGTTCTGTCTCCACACAAAAAGCACTATCTATATGAGTTTGTTATGTCTCTACACAAAAATAGCCCTATATATATGAGTTTTCTGTCTCCACACAAAAAATAGCCCTATCTATATGAGTTTGTTTCTGTCTCACACAAAAATAACCCTATCTTAAGTATATGAGTCTGCTCTCTCTCCACACAAAAATAGCCTTATCTATATGAGTTTGTTATGTCTCTACACAAAAGAATACCCTATCTATAAGAGTTTGTTATATGTCTGAAACAAAAGAAGTCCTATATACTAGTAGTATGAGTCTGTTATGCTCCACACATAATTAGCCCTTGTATGAGTTTCCACACAAACCTGTTCTGTCTCCACATAATTAGCCCTATCTATATGAGTTTCCACACAAACCTGTTTCTGTCTCCACATAATTAGCCCTATCTATATGAGTTTCCACACAAACCTGTTCTGTCCCACATAATTAGCCCTATCTATATGAGTTTCCACAAAACCTGTTCTGTCTCCACATAATTAGCCCTATCTATATGAGTTTCCACACAAACCTATTCTGTCTCCACATAATTAGCCCTATCTATATGAGTTTCCACACAAACCGTTCTGTCTCCACATAATTAGCCTCTATCTATATGAGTTTCCACACAAACCTGTTCTGTCTCCACATAATTAGCCCTATCTATATGAGTTTCCACACAACCTATTCTGTCTCCACATAATTAGCCCTATCTATATGAGTTTCCACACAAACCTATCTCTGTCTCCACATAATTAGCCACTATCTATATGAGTTTCCACACACACCTGTTCTGTCTCCACATAATTAGCCCTACTATATGAGTTTCCCACAAAGCCTGTTCTGTCTCCACAAATTAGCCACTCATCTAAATGATTTTCCAACACAAACTGTTCCGTCTCCACATAATTAGCCCTATCTATATGAGTTTCCACACACCTTTCTGTCTCCACATAATTAGCCCTATCTATATGAGTTTCCACACAAACCTGTTCTGTCTCCACATAATTAGCCCTATCTATTGAGTTTCACACACACATGTCACACACCTGTTCTGTCTCCACATAATTAGCACAGGCTCCTGACTCGTCCAATCCTCGCATCTTTGTTCTTGTACCTAAACATAATTTCAAGTGTTCTAAATTAGACTGAATCATTGGGTAAAGTTTGAAAAATTTGCACTGGTTCTTGTAATTTTTTTGTGTGTGGGTATTATCAAAGCAAGATTATAATATATACTAATGAAATTGTTTTTCCCACTATAATTTTCCAGTTTCCTATTTTCATCGACACAATGCAAATTATATTCATGAAAAAAAATGCATTCAATACAGTATACCATTTCTATATTCAAATAAAAAAAGGTTTCATGAAAAAAAATTCACAGCTAGACAGCTAAAATTTTTCTAATAATTTAATCAATCTGTATTTTGAAATCAATATTCTCATCCTTTACAGTGACAGAATGGATAAATCCTCCTAGATTAGAGTTTTTATTATTTTAAAGCTTTTAGAGTGCGTTTTGAATGTCATCATTACCCGCTCTGTGGATACTCCTCCTGGAAATGATACCTAGTTGATACTCCAGTGGATCCAAGTGTTTTGAGTTTCCATAATCTGGACTGAGATCCAGTGAGGCAGTGGACGACTGGGTAAAATCCAACACACAGTTTTCTATTTGCACATAGCCCTGGATTACAGGGACAATCCAGTGGGCATACAGTTTCTCAACCTGACAGAATGTACACAACTTACATTACTGTATGGGATATGATAACCATTTTTTTTATCATAGTCTGGATTTTATCTGTTGATATGTGCCCCATTTTATAAAATCCAGAGCTCCACAAGACAGNATAGTCTGGATTTTATCTGTTGATATGTGCCTCATTTTATAAGATCAAAAACAAAACTAGAGTTCCACAAGACGGAATAATACCCCCTCTCTCAGAGTGTGTACAGTTTCTTTCCTGTAGTGACACACTTGGATGACTGGGTAATCCCCACGCAACACAAGATTTTTAGACAACAGTCAACAGTGACCATGACTTTTGACCTTGAAAATCAATGCCCTTTCTCCATGGGCGATATTTGTAAAAGGTTTGATGATTGTCTGATGAATGCTGTGTCTTCCATCTTGTTCACAAAATGTTTGGGCAATAGTCAATAGTGACATTAACCTTTGACCCTTAAACTTCAAAATCAATAGGGTTTATCCTCTCTCCATGAGCAGCTTTTGTGGAAGGTTTGATGATTCTTTGAAGGATGCTGAATCTTCTATCTTGTTCACAAGATTTTTAGGCAGTAGTCAATAGTGACATTGACCTTTGACCCTTGACTGAAAATCAGTTAGATTCATTCTTTCTCCGTAACATTTGTGGGAGATTTGATGAATGCTGTGTCTTCTGCCTTGTTCACAAGATTTTTAAGCAATAGTCAATAGTGACCTTGACCTTTGTCCCTTGACCTTGAAAATCAATAGGGGTCATCCTCTCTCCATAAAACATTTGTGGAAAGTTTTATGGCTTTTGCTCTATCTGGTTCACAAAGTTCTGGACACACACATACACAGACACTAAGACACACAAACACACATCGTCATAAACGCAGGACAGCAATGCTATAACCCCTCTGCATCTACTTGCAACGAGATAAAAAGTATTGTCACAAGAAGTATTCATGTAAAATATCAAAGCTGTAATGTTTCTTGTGTGCAAGTCTGGTAAAAACCTGACCAGTGTCTTTAAGATTTTTCTTGTGTTTTTTCAAGTTATCCCCCCTTGCCCAAAGCTATCCACTTAATTTCAATTTATGTTAAAATGAAATACCTCGCTAAAGGATATTTTTGGCCAAATTGGATAGAAAAAGAAAAAGTGTTTTAAACATGAAATGCACCTTGCATGAAACATAAAAGATATGAAACACTTTACTGCATACATATATGAAATTATTTTGACAATGAAATGAGAAACTTATGTGTATGGTTGGTTAAATTGTAAATTCATTTTTTAAGTTATATTAGGTGGATTTGATACACCATTCTAATTTTCAATGATCAAAAAACTTTATGTCATCGATAATTAATTACAAATTGTCATTCGATAATTAATTAGATATTTGGTGACAACACACCTCTGGATCCCCCTCTACATTGATCAGATCACTTAGCATGTGTCTGTTCCAGAAGAACCGTGGATCCACCTGCTGCCACAGAGGAAGATGTCTGTTGGACTGGCACTCCTTCCCGTGCTGTCGCTGCAGACTAGTGGTGAGGTCAAAGGTCTCGCTGTAGTAAAACGAGTCCGAGTCCGTGAACATCTTCAGTAACTCCTGTCAAACAAGAAATCAAATTCAGTCCTGGTTAATTAACAGAGGATTGTGTCAATTGTAATGTTTTTATTGACTCACGGAATGAAATTTATGTACATGCAGACCTTAAACTTGAATATTCAAATATAAAATTTTCAAGAAAAATCTTAGGTAGGACTATACCTTTATTTTGAAATTGAATTAGTTTTACTATATTGAGGTAGTCACATTTTATTACCGGTACTATCTTACTCTAAAAAATCTATGAATTAAAATGGTCGGTGGCGATTTCATTTAATTTAAAGAGAATGTATACATCCACCAAGGAACTAAAACCTTACATAGCAATCATTACTTTCACAGTAACGATGCAAAGGAATCAGCAAAACATGTAAACAACAGAGGGCGCCCTCTAATCAGTAAATCTGGTATAGCAGTACTACATTCATTCAAACAATATCTTTGTCAATAAAATTTTAAGAAAACACTAAAAACGTAATCAGTCAGTATAGTTTGAACAAGATGACTGTGATGAAACACTGAAACACTACATGTATATTCTGGTAAATTTGACCCACATATACCATGATAAGTATATATTATTACTACAGTAACTTGATCCAAAGAGTTGGATCACGTTGAGTTGACGGGCACGGATCATCAGATCACACAAGTCGTGAAGCGTAGAGTTTGATCTGATGATCCACACCTGTCAACGAGACGTGATCCAACTCTTCGGATTTAGTTACTGTAGTAATGATAAATTTATTATATATACCCCCTTATGTTCATTCAAATCCATCGACCATGTTTAATAAGACAATAAATGTATTCCAAATATATAAATTATACACATACATACAATGAAATTATTTTTCATGTTCACAATATTGTTTCTGACACGGTCGATATTTTCCACAGAAAATGTTCCGTTGATGCATTGTGACATCAGTAGTATCAGAGAATGGTGATATGACAACGAGATATTAAACTAGGTTAAAACATTATACAGTCCCTGAAACGTTCTACTTTAATTGTGAACGATTTTAATTTCCGTGCGGTTTCTGTCGTGCGGTCACCGGTCGGGTTTTGCGTCAGGCGGGCTGGCGGTCATCCGTTCGGCAGTCAGCGGTTATTCGACCGTGCGGTCAGCGGTCGGTCAACGCGTGCGGTCAGCATTCAGGCTTCTTTTTTCTTGCATTTGACATCGGAACTCCAAAGAGAAAGCGTAGCTACATGTACTTTACAGATGCTTTGCCTGTGTTTGTTTAATGCATATTTAATGGGGTGTTTGTTACTTGAGGTATATATGTATTCCTTGTGCTCGTAAATCCTGAGCCATACATGTACACTCGTATCATGGATGTCGTTACGTGCTATAAAAATACTGTGTTGAAAGGGTAACAGATCCGTGTTTTGTTTAATGCTGTTTTTAGGGTGTTTGTAAATTGCAGGTATATTGTATTCCTCGTGCCTCTAAATTTTGAAAGCCTATGTCATGTACGCCCGTAATCCTGGATGTCGTTACAGTGCTCTATGAAAAGAAATATGGGTTTTTTTTCTTTTTTGCAGCATACTGTGCATTTAGAAAAAATAATCTCCATGAGAAATTGTACGGTTGGTATATACTTTATGCACATTTAATCAAGAAATACATTGTACAGTATGCTAATATAGGTTTTTTTCTTTTTTTGCACATACTGTGCATTTGAAAAAAAATAATCTCCATGAGAAATACTTGTACGGTTGTATATA
The DNA here is from genome assembly GCA_903981925.1 of Ostrea lurida. Classification (NCBI taxonomy): domain Eukaryota; kingdom Metazoa; phylum Mollusca; class Bivalvia; order Ostreida; family Ostreidae; genus Ostrea; species Ostrea lurida. The sequence goes on from CAJDSM010015389.1 coordinate 8,331, forward strand.
CATTTAGCATACTTTACAGAAATACATGTAAGTAATGTCTTTAGAACTGCATATTTTCATACAACATGTAGTATCATGTGGTTTGTTTTATCATTTATATCCATTGATTGCAATGTTATATGTTTTTCTTACCTATATATTATTATGTATTGGATACATTATTTTATTTATTTATTTTTTTTAGCTAATGATAGAATATATCTAACCAGTGGAAAAAAATCCGAAACATCCGAATGATTAATTTCATGTATTGCGTTCAGCGTGCGGTCACCGTTCAATATGCGGTCCGGTCGCGGTTAGTCGTGCGGTCACGGTCACACCAATATGCGGTCACGTGCGTTCCGTCGGTCAGGCGTGTGCGTAGAACGTTTCAGGGACTGTACTCGTGATCTTTGACCTTTTAGGTATAAAAATCGTTTAAAATGTGTCTTAGGCACGCAGTACAAGTGCTCTGTATATCACTAAAACAACAGCATTAAATACTGTTCCATGAAAAGAGAGGTAAATGAATGTAATTCTAGCAATACAAGACCTGTATCTAAATTCAATACAGTTTACTAGCATAAATCAATATATAGAAAGGGGAGTAACTCTTACATATCTCTTCTTTCCAGCTTCACTGCAACATTATAAGCCTCGCATTCAACAATATAAAGAGTATAATGAAATATCTTGATAAACACAGAATTTTTTTTTCTTTTTCTTCCTATATACAATTTGTGTCACATCTTGTTCTCCATCTGTATTACATGGAATATATGGGCATGAAAAATGCCCAGTGAATAACTTTCATCTAAAAAATCAGAATTTATCCAAACATCATAATGTAGTCTTTACCTCTGTAATTCTTCTTACAAACTTTTCTTTGTCTTTAGCCTCTTTCTGAAAATGCAAAAGAAATCGGACAACTTTTTCAGTAAAATATATATACATGTAGACATTGGCCACTCCTTCCATTGTATGTAACTTAGATTTTTGGTATCAAGAAGGAAATACTTATACACAGAAACATGGTGCTTTTTCACATCAAAATTCAGCATGAGATAAAAACAAAGAATTCAGAATCTACCAGCCATATTTCATACCATTTACTGGCACACATCTACTAAATGGATATTGTAACCATGAACATGTTTAAGTAGCATGCAAATGCATTTTTCAAAAATGTTTTGCATTATATAATATCAATTTAGTATTTTGTTTCACACAGGATTACTCCTTAAAAAGGAGGGGAGGGGGGATTAGGGGTAGACCACAATGTTGTTTGGGTTTTGTTTTTGTTTTTTACAGTGAGTGGGTTTGCAGCTCTCTGGTCTACCCCAATCCCCCTCCTACCTACCCCCCCCCCTCCCTAAATAAATAGTTTTGCAGCTAACATTACACTCTTCTCTTTCTCTGATCTGATCACCTTCTTTGGTTTGACATTTTCCATTCCAGATTTGATTGATTTCCAGGCATTTTGTAACTGTTTTTGTTGAACTCCACTTTGAGCTATTGTTTTTGGCTTTCTAATTCCAAAATGATGTACATTGCAAAGCTACAAATAAAAAGAGGTAAAAATAAATACTGCTCTATGCAGATTACCATGTGATATTTTATTCCATGCATCCATAGTGGTTTTACAACACATTCCTTGTATCTATGTTTCAAATTTAATTGTATGTTTGTGTTTATAGATATATTTGGAATACTGTACATTTATTATCTTATTAAATGTGGATTTGAAAACACAGGGAGCATATCATAAATTTATCATTACTAATGTAACTTGATCTGAAAAGTTGGATCACATCTCATTGACAGGTGCAGATCATCAGATCAAACTCAACACTTTGCATCTTGTGTGATCTGATGATCCGCGCCTGTCAACACGACGTGATCCGACTCTTCGGATCAAATTACTGTAGTAGTAATAATTCATATGTATTAATGAATTTGTTTGCATATCTACATAGCTCAGTGGATAAAGTATCCGGATAATGATTCAAAGATCAAATCAACCAGTATCTTTTGTTCATATTCATTTTCAAAACTTTATGACGTTTTGGAAAATCAAGGTTTTTTCCTCCAGAATTGCCTATTTTTGGCTTATCTGACAGATGTACTTATTGCACATCATATCTGATTAAATCACTTTGTGCTGATTTGATAAAACTTTTTCAAGGTGAAGTGAGACACCTTAACTTCATTTTTTAAATATAGGCTTTTATGATGTTTAGTTCAAGGATCATTTGCATGTCACAGTTTATATTTGATTTGAAAATTATAAACAATAACACATCAAAAGTTTACTACCATTGGTAGACATGAAAATTTCACACAAAAATACAATACATGTACTTACATCCAAATCTAATTCTTGAGGTTCTGCATCAGATAGCGGAACTATCACAATTTTATTCACTTTATAAATCTCCTGATTTTCCAGTACACTTCCCACAAGCGATTTTTGTTTTATCAAAATCAATCGCCAGTCATCTTCTGAAATGCAAAAGGAAAACGACATTTTCTAAAAACCATAGAAATAAATATACTTGTAAGTAATTACCAAAATTTAAATATGCTTAAACATACTCCAAAACTTGTTTGAGAAATTAGACAAGAGATTCTGAAAGAATATTAATCAGATGAGACTGGTTCCCATTTCTAAGAGATTTACATACAATGTACGGTACATATTTGTAGCAATGCCTGCTAAACCTTAGTACAAAAATTTTGTCAATTTTTTTTATTGAATCTTATATAAACAATCAGTTACAATGAACAGTAAAGTCTGCCAGGTAACTTATAATTAGAAGTTTCTTGTATGATGAATTTTATTGCATTTTTCTTTTGAATCTTTTTCTAGAAAAGAAGAACTGCCTTGTTCACAAGATCAGATTTTCAGAATGAATACCTGGATGGATTTTTATCTTTCCAATTACTCCATATACAAGTCCTATGCAGACTGGATTCCATGCCAAACAAATATCATCGCCTACAAAGGAAGAATGTTTTAAAGATTTACTGCTTCTTCTAAATAAAATTCAAAACAGCAAAACTATACGTACAATAAAGCAATATTCTCACAAAGTGTCAGTATCTAGAAAATGTATCATAAAAAATCACTAGGTATCGAGGATTCTATAGCAAAGTTGCAGTAACATTTTCAAAGTATTTTTGTCACCATGATCTTGACTTGAACAGCATTTTTTTTCAACCAAAAAAAAAAAAAAAAAAGAGTTCTCACTCACTTATTGATAAGTAACAACATCCAAAAGTTTAAACTGAATGAGATGTAAACTTTTGGAGTTATTGTCTGGAAACCTTTTATAAAAAAAAAAAAAAAAATGTGAAAGTTTTTTTGGTCACTGTGACCTTAACCTAGGAACAGATTTTTTAAAAAAAAACCAAAAAAAAAAACAATAGGTTCTCACTCAATATGTAACAATATCGCCAAAGTCTTCAATTGAATCAGATGTATACTTTGGGTGTTATTTCCTAGAAACATGAATGTTGACACCCTCCTGCCATGCACCCATCCACTCTCTCATTACACAATCATACCATATCATATTACACAATATGGGAATTATTCACATTCCAATTATGTTAAAATGACAGCATTGACTATCTTAACAAAGCGCAGGAACCGATAATTTTGTCTGTATTAATAATAATAGTAAGGGCCTATACCACAAACCCCAAATGGGGGGAAGGGGGGTGGTGGTAATTGATTATATATTGTTTTACGTCCCACTCGAGAATCTTTTGCTCATATGGAGACGTCACCACTGCCGGTGAAGGGCTGCAAAATTTAGGCCTAAGCTCGGCGCTCATTGCCTTTGAGCAGGGAGGGATCTTTATCGTGCCACACCTGCTGTGACATAGAACCTCGATTTTTCTTTGGTCTCATCCGAAGGACCACCCCACTTAATCGCCTCTTACGACAAGCAAGGTGGCACTA
>CAJDSM010015389.1:13499-30330 GCA_903981925.1 Ostrea lurida
TCTTTTTCTAGAAAAGAAGAACTGCCTTGTTCACAAGATCAGATTTTCAGAATGAATACCTGGATGGATTTTTTATCTTTCCAATTACTCCATTATACAAGTCCTTATGCAGACTGGATTCCATGCAAACAAATATCATCGGCCTACAAGGAACGAATGTTTAAAGATTTTACTGCTTCTTCTAAATAAAATTTCAAAACAGCAAAACTATACGTACAACATAAGCAATATTCTCACAAAGTGTCAGTATCTTAGAAAATGTATCATAAAAAAATCACTAGGTATCGAGAATTCTATAGCAAAGTTGCAGTAACATTTCAAAGTATTTTTGTCACCATGATCTTGACCTTGAACAGATTTTTTCAACCAAAAAAAAAAAAAAAAAAGAGTTCTCACTCACTTAATTGATAAGTAACAACATCCAAAAGTTTAAACTGAATTGAGATGTAAACTTTTGGAGTTATTGTCTGGAAACCTTTATAAAAAAAAAAAAAAAATGTGAAAGTTTTTTTGGTCACTGTGACCTTAACCTAGACAGATTTTTTAAAAAAAAAACCAAAAAAAAAAACAATAGGGTTCTCACTCAATATGTAACAGATATCCCAAAGTTTCAATTGAATCAGATGTATACTTTGGGTGTTATTTCTAGAAACATGAATGTTGACACCCTACCTGCCATGCACCCATCCACTCTCTCATCTACACAATCATACATATCATATTAACAATGTGGGAATTATTCACATTCCAATTATTTGTTAAAATGACAGCAATTGACTATCTTAACAAAGCGCAGGAAGCGATAATTTTGTCTGTATAATAAAGTAAGGGCCTATACCATACAACCCCAAATGGGGCGAGGAAAAGTGGGGGGGTGGTAATTGATTATATATTGTTTTACGTCCCACTCGAGAATCTTTTGCTCATATGGAGACGTCACCACTGCCGGTGAAGGCTTGCAAAAATTTAGGCCTAAGCTCCGGCGCTTCATGGCCTTTGAGCAGGTAGGGATCTTTATCGTGCCACACCTGCTGTGACATAGAACCTCTATTTTTGATTGGTCTCATCCGAAGGACCACCCCACTTAATCGCTCTTACGACAAGCAAGGTGGCACTAGGGACTAGATTCTAACCGATCCCCACGGGGCAATGTAAATGGGGGGGGGGGGGGCATGTATAGGGGTGGTAAGGTATAAAACCCTTCCAATCATTATAATAGACAAAATTTACCGGTTCTTGTGATTAAAAGTAAACCAATCAAATAAACCTTTTCTCGCTTCAAGAGCTTCCAGATTTTCGACAGCACCACAATGAAAAATCTCCATCATGCAAAATATAATGATCATCTGACTGAAATATATGCATTCTTTCAAAACGTTTGACATTCGGTGTCACAAGTTAATTTGGCCACGCAAAATATGAGATATCAGAACACAGGTACAATCGCTAAAAACGTAAAATTTCCATACAATCAATTCATATGAATTATTGTGATTCCTAATCTTCGCCGTCTGTCAAAATTTATTTACAGGAAGTGTGGACCATATTTTATCTTCTTTCACGAAAGAGTTCTAGTCACCAGAACATGCGATTTCCAAGTAATATGAAGTATGTTTTTTTTTTTATTCCAGCGTCTTTTCATTCATAATTTGATTGGTGTATCATATCTAGAGGCTTATTTTAAGTGCATTAGTATTGTAAAGAATCTTATGAATAGTGAACTCATATGATTTTCAATTTCAACGATAGCCTCAGGTACTTATGCCATATATTCTCTGTGGTTCATATTCCACAGAAATTAGGTAGCCCACAGAGTAATATATCAACCGGATGCTCTGTTAAAAAAGCTGGAATGGGCGCATCAAATGATCGGAATATAAGACTAGTGCCTAAATTGACATTTCAAAATAAGAATTGTGATAGATTCTAATGATAATAAATAATATTTATGATATTAATTATGTTTTATGGTGTGACGTTGAAAAGAGTGAAGACCCTTAAATGATGGCCACTTTAGAATTTGATCCATGTGCAATTAACAAGCTAAACACATGTTATACACAGAATACAGTTTCTTGTTCAGTTGTTGACAGCGGACAACCTCAAGAGTTTTCATTCTGACCACAGATATGAATAGTCAAAGTGTGTAATAAAGAAATTTAAGTTTCTGTTGATTCTTTATTCATCAGTATCAATATCATATTACAAAACAACTCAAATGTTTATTTATATTATTTCGGTGCAAATATTTAATTTACTTGACACGTTAATTCTGTGTGCCATTCCTGTTATATATGTCTCTTGTTAAAGGGACATGGACATGTTTTGAACTAAAAATGTTTCAAATTTTAGATTGCCAATCTGATGTTTAAAATGCGTAATCAAGTTATTTCTAGTGGTCAGCAAAAGCAGTTGTTGAGTTACTTGTAAGTAAGATACAGCGCTCACAAGTCTTGCTATTAAACAAGCTCAAACCTTGTTATGTTTACAAAAAGATTGCTTCGAGAAAATATCATGTTTAAACAAATATGAAATGTGAGAAACATTAAACACTGTTTTAATTATGTTTAGAATGAACTCTAATTTTGAAAAAAATTTGCTTTAAATGGAACGTTTAATAGCATATTCAATATATGTAAGCAAAATCATGGCTCGGGGCCTTGTTTACATAACAAAGAATTGTAAGTGCATGCTTGATCTCACTTGGAAAGTCAACAGATGATGTTCAAATTTTTCCTGACCATTAGAAATACCTTAGTCAAGTATTGTAAACATTAAAATTGACAATCTAAAATTTGAACATTTTGTGTTCAAAATGTGTCCATGCCCCTTTAATAGATACTATTGTATTCACGCTCATTTCAATGTATCAGCTTTATTTTAATTAACATGTTTTCTTTATTTGACCAGGTGTCACGCAGAAGACCATTACGTAGACAACTTCACAGAAGACGCCTGCAAGAACTTTCCCGTAGTAGGAGTCGACACAGAGAACATAACCAATCACTGGTCATTTTAAATGATGATGGTTTGTGCATTAGTCAGATCCAGCTCAGTCTCTTGATTTCACTAGAGCCCTAGAGCTGTATTAAAGCTTTATCAAGCTGTTTGATATATTTATATAGCTATTTTTATAGGAATTCAGTTTCAGCAAAAATTTGCACTTTGAAAAATGGCAAAATCACTGCTTTCTTCAATCAATGAAACATTCTATGAAATAATATTAAAAAAATCAACCTTTTTGTTTTTGAATGTCACTTTTCAGTAAAAGGAACAGTATCATTATGTGACTAACAGAACTTAAAAGACACATTTTACATACTTCTTGATCTTTGGAGCAGTAAGCTGTAAAGTGTAAATAGTGAATGTTACTAAATTCATTAAATCATATCTAATTAACTTTGGTGCTTGTATGTTTCGGTAATATATGTGATGTTTGAGTGCTTATGATGTGTGTTTATTTACAGACTATAAGGATATACTTTGTTACATGATTCATCATGTTACTGAATCCTATTTACATAGTTACTTATATCTTAAAGCTAGGACACTCAGACTCTTGACTCAGCCCTTGTATGGAAAAGTACTGGTCAAGCATATAGCAATATTATTAACTCACCTGAGCTGAAAACTCAAGTGAACTTTTCTCTGCTTGACTTTTGTCTGTCTTTTGTTTGACCATCACTCTGTAAACTTTTCACATTTTCATCTTTTCCAGAACCACTGGATCAATTTCAATCAAACTTCATACAAATCATCTTTTGGTAAAAGGATTCAAGTTTTATTAAATGAAGGGCCATTACCCATTTAAAGGGGAGATAATCATGAAAAGGCCCCCAAAAAGTGGGGTCTTTTCAAAATCTTGAGAACCACTGAGCCATAAAACTTGGAAATTTACATGAAAGTTTCCTGAGGAGATTCTGGTTTGTTCAAATCATTGCCCCCAGTGGCAGTGTGGGACCACAATAGGCAACCTTCTCAAGAGCAACAGGGTTATAATACTTGACTTCGTATGCAAGCATCCCCTTGTAGTATAGATTTGAGTTTGTCCAAATTGTGTCCTCAGGGTAGGATGGGGCCACAATCTAACTAAAATTGGATGTTATGTTGAACCCACTTGCAATTACTTGCTTACGTAAGTTTATGTAAGTGAATATGGGAGTGGATTCAGCAGCTGTCAGCTCAACACTAGGGCCAAAGTGAATCAGGTGAGCAATGTGGCCCATGGGCTAATCCTTGCATGCATTGAATAGGTATTTTGAATAAACTATGCATTTTAGTAAGCTTTTAAAACAAACACAGATGTATTACTTTTTTTTTTTTTTTTTTTTTTATAATGTTTATTTCTGTGCTGCATATATATATATATTACAACATTGTCAAATCAAAATTGATATTTGCACAGAAATGTTTCTCGCACACTTCTTGCACACTAAACTCACTCATACAAGATGTATTACTTATAGTGATTTCTATATCCATTTGTTTTTATGATCAGATGAATTTATAGTTTTTTACTTTATTCAGCAAATTACTGTTTTGACTGCAGATGGTGATAGACAAAATGGCTCTTGCATTGATCTGACAAGTGGGGATGAAGATTTTATCGACCTGACGAGTCCCAATCCAAGTGGAGCAAATGATGCAAATGTTGTAGTAGTAAGTGGACTTACTTACCTCTGACACACAAAAGAGTTTATTTTTTCATTCATATTAATCCATTGTTGTAAACTTTTCACAATTTCATTTCTTGTCCAGAACCTCTGGGCCAGTTTCTACCAAACTTGGCACAGAGTGTACTTGGGTAAAGGTTATTCAAGTTTGTTCAATTTTAGGACCGCCTCTTCCCTTCCAAAGGGAGATGGTAAAGAAAGGCAAAAATTAAGATGGGATCAATTAAAAATTCTCAAGAACCACTGGGTAAAATTAATCTTATGTGGATGCTATCTGACTGATGAAAATGGAATTTTGTCCACATCATGGTTCCCTGGAGGGGGGGGGGGGGGGGGGGGGCTGAAATAGGGGATTACCGTATTATGGGTTTTTTCTGCGGGTCTGAAAGTTGGCGATTTGCTGGCTTAAAGGTATGCTAATAATTTTAGCAGAATAAATTTTGGCAGACAAGGAAGTGTTATCTCTCTTGCAAATACTGTAATTGTAATTGGGTGCATATTTGGTGAGTGAAATTTTGGTGGAAAGATATCTAACCGCTACAATAAGCCAAATTTATAACCCCTGGAAAAAAAACCCGCTATACGGTAATATACATGAAGTTAGATAACTCATATTAGAAAAAGAAAGAAATACAACTTATAAATAGAGATTAACTAACCAACAGACAAGAATACATGGAATTCAATGAAATATCACTGATGCTTAATCAATGTTATGTTGGAGTTCCCTATCACCGGGAGACAGAACCTGACCATTATTCAATGTACACAGTGCTGAATGGACAAATGATGAAGTCATTTTCCTTTTGAAAGTTTCCTTGGGAATGCACCATTTTTTTGGGAAACTCATTTAAATGTTAGATTCAATAAAGATTATGATTTTCTTGAGTTAATAAACAGTTTGCCAGGTGTTGCTTTGCTCAAGATAAATGAAATAATAATAATTTTTTCCAGCAAAGAATGGATATGTGGTGTAGGAAAGGTTGTTAAAAAGAATTTAGGCATTTCAATTGTAATTTCTTTCGTGATGATTCTGTATTTTTTGTTTTCAGCTCTCAGGAACAAGTAACGCAGGTAACTATGCAGCAAGCAGATATGTGTACATTTGGTATTAAACATTTCTGAAATGGCCAGGTCATGTAGTGTTGTCCTTTTCTACTCTTGTGTCATTTAATTTATGTTCCATCATGGTAGAAGACTAGAGAATTTGTTTTAAAAAACAAAAAAAAAAACCCAAAACAAAACCATTTTTTGGTGCACATTCCATGATCCTGGCATCTTCACACGCCAATCCGATAGCGAATCAGACACCTGGCTTGTGAAGATGGATCCTGGAGCCAGAGTGGATTGAAATAAAAAAGTACAAGAAGCCCCTGTGGACCAGAAGAAAGTTCAAACAATATTTACTAAAAATCTCCCAGATATAGAGTTGATCCAAGTTTGTTCAGATCATGCCCCCTGGGGGTAGGGTGAGCCACAATAGGGGATCAAAGTTTTGCATGTTGATATAAAGGAAAATCTTCTCCAGAACCACTGAGCCAATTTCAACCGAACTTGGTACAAATCATTCTTAAATAAAGGGGATTCAAGTTTATTCAAATGAAGGACCAGGCCCCCATCAAAGAGGAGATAATCACGAAAGTGCAAAATTAGTTGGTGTCATTTAGAAATCTTGTGATGAACAACGGTAGGGCCAAGGTCACTCAAGTGAGCATTGTGGCCATGGGCCTTTTGTTTTTGTTTTTTGTTTTTTCTTTATGGACATTTCTTTCTTTATGAACTGTAACTTCTATCATGCCCTCTGCGACCCAAAATTGGAATAAAATTATCTATCTTATCTATAGGTGTATGATGAATATGTAGATCATATATTTCTTTAATGCTGAATTACACTGCCTTGGGCTAGAGTTGGTGTATAGTATGAAATTTGAAGATTCGAGTTAGCAGGGGGAATCTTACCTTTCCAACAAAAATATTGTTTATGATAATTCCAATATGCAAGCTTCCTGAGTTATATATTGTATATAGTGTGATTACATAGCAGAACTTAGCTATTTCTGAGTAACTGTTGGTATTCCAGTAAGATCGCTATCTGATCATGGTGGCTCATGTGAGGAATTCGCTTATCTGATCATGGTGGCTCATGTGAGAATTGTGTTCCTTTGTTTTTAGTTATGAAATTATTTGATTTGTTTTCAATTTCTAATGAAAGTAGTTATTCAGTGTCATTTTTTGAGCAATACGATAATACAAATCCATACACTAGTAGTATCTCACTGTTCACTCTAGTATGATGACATTTATGTACTAGTTATTTTCATTTTTTGTAGAGACCAGAAGGCGACGAAGAAACAGAAACAGAAATATCCGTAATCGTGAAAACTCAGAATCTGAAAATGATGTCATAGAAATCTCCCAGTCATCTATTGAACTTCCCTTGCCTCTATCTTTTGATGTCAATGAAATAGAGTATGTATACATTTCTAAAGGGCTAAGGTGAAAAGAAAAACACACACACAACACACACAAAACTCCCAACAACATAGATCAATGAAGCAGATGGTAATTTTACAAGATATCCTTATACATGTGTATATGTGGAATTACATGTTGTTTGCTTTAATCATTTGTAGGAATGAGCCAGCCTCTAGTTCTAACAATTCTATAGCATCACCACTGCAAGACATTAACTGTCCCATCTGTATGGACAGCAAGAAACAGGTATTATAAATATCCAGCTTAGGTTCATCACAAATTCATGTTATCAAGAAGTTCAGTTCTAGCTTTACTTTGAGTCTTTGGCTTAAGACAACAGTTTCATTGCAAATTACAAGGTTCTCTGTGATTTTTGTTTAGCCAGGCTGCAACTTACTTTATTTTGTATCTTAAACAACACTTGCATTCAACGCAAATAGAAACCTCAAAGCAGACCTGACATTGTGACTCTAGCATGTGTCTAATTAATTCACTTTAAATTAATTAAAGAGAGGTTGCATTTTTAAATCCAAACAACACAAAATTATACCACAAAGCAAATCTCAGTGTATGCTTGATGAAGGAAGGATCTCATTAGAAGAATATATATACGTCTCTAATTTTGTTTGTTGACAGATCCAGAAAAGCGGCCGACAGTTGGTGTCTACAGTCTGCGGTCATGTATTTTGCAAGCCATGTATAAATGCATCCATTAATACCCATAAGTTTTGCCCCACCTGCAGGAAAAAACTGTCACTGAAACAGATTCATCCACTATTTATATGATGGGGAAGTTCTATATGTGCTGCTGTAAGACAGTTTTGTTGTGTGTAAAAGCAACTTTGAAAGTAGGTCAATCAATGTGGATGGAATGTATGTGCACTTTAAAAACTTTTTTTTATATATCAATGTTGGTGTTCCGTTGATATGCATGGATGCCATCCCTCTACATGGGAGAAAAAACTGACCATGTAGTAATTTTGTCCATCATTTTCATGATCAGAGACTACTTGTACAATGTATTGGGGGTTTCATGTTGAGCATATATTACTGATCATTAAGATAAATGTAGAGGGAATTTACATGTATGTGCAATTTTGGTTTATTTACCTCCAAAGATGAAAAGTGCTACATGTGTACCTTTAAACCTTTAAAGAAAACAGCTATACAGAGTCAAGTGTATGTTGCCATGGAAAATAGGTTTTATGATTGCAGACACATTTGCTGTTAAAAACTTGGTGGCATGATATATATATACCAATCTCTAAAATACTGTAAGCCAAATTATCACCCCGCATAAAAAAAAAAAACCAACGCTATGCAGTATAGTGCATCAAATTTATTTATTTTTTACCCAAAATAAATTGCATTGGTTTGGCCTCATCTGGAAAAATCAATTTGAATTCAGAAGTCAGTGGAAATGCTCTGATTAATAACAAAGTTTTCCATTTTGTCTGAACTTTTCAAAATACTGGAGGGTTTGAGTGGATGATTGTTGATTACTTGATACAACTATTGATTGTGTGTATGTGTAAAGTAGTTATGCCTGTAAAGCATGCAGTTTAAAATTTGTTTTATATCTTATATATTAAATTCTTTGTATTTAAGCATTTTTTCATAGTTTGTGTTTGTTTTCTGTATATACATTTACTGTACTTATTTTGTGATCAAATTCTTTTGGACGGAAATATTGGGCACACTCACATGTTTTGTTGGTTGTTTTTTTTTTTTTTTTTTGGGGGGGGGGGTTTCACTTTCAAAAGAGCAGTACAAGCTCTCGGTGACATATTAATTTTTTGTAATTTTTTCTGGAATAATAAAAAGAATGTTTTCTTTGCAAATAAGAGATTTTATTAAAAAAAAAAAAAAAAAAAAGTCAAGGTGATTTGATGCATGATATGAATATTTAATGAAACATGTCTAAACGACTCAGATAGACCTAATTCAGATGCATTGTTTTTAATAGGTATTTATATCATATGAAAGCAAAATTTGGATTCTAAAACTCTTATTTGTTTGTAAACAGACCTTTTTTATCATCCGGAAAAATATTGAGAGTTTGTATGTGTATCACTCTTTCGATGGTGTGATGATGAAATTGTGCTTCTCTATTACAAGGCGCTTAAAGGAGCTATCAAATAAAATTCTAGTGCAGTGAGCCACCTTTTTTTTGGAATTCGGTAGTCAAAGAAATCGATAGGAAAAGCATGAATTATCCGTGTTGATGTGAGGAAAGGACTATATAAACATAAATGTTGTGTGTTAATGTAACGGAGACATTTTTCATGCCTCAGATGGCACAACAGTCCAGTGCTCTAGGGTCAACCTACTATCCAGAGCTAGTAGGAAGGCCTGTTACTAACACTACTACATTGTACCCCTCCTTTTTAGGAGTCTTCCTTGACGACTCTTCTGGAGTGCCAACACCTGTGGGGCAAAGTTTTGAGGACAATCTATGTTGGATACCAATGCAACAGAGACAATTTTCATGTCTGATGAGATTTGAACTCTGGCACGACAATCTAGTACGTGCTCTACCAATCAAGCTAACAGGTTAACCCAGGTTCAAATCCCATCAGAGATATAAAAATGTCTGTTACATTGGCACCCAGTGTGGGCGCCAATGTAACAGACAATTTTCAAATCCCTTCAGATGCATGAAAAATGTCTCTGTTTCATAATGCAAGAAAAATCTTTGAAATGTAACCCAGAATAGTATTTACCATTGATTCCGTGTTATTTATTGTAGATTGCTTCCATTGTTTTAACATCATCTGAATTATGTTATATTATCTGTGGTATACATGCCCAATGAACTTTTGAATATTTCTACTTTATTATACCCCCCGCTAACGAAGTTTGGGGGGGGTATATAGGTTTCACCCTGTGTGTCTGTCCGAAGTATATTGTCCACAACTCCTCCTAAACAACTTGTAAATCCTTCCCTCTTGTGCAATACAATTTTGTCTTTTTTTTTCAATGTTTGTCATTATATCTCACTTTATGTAAGCTCTATCTTTTGGTTTCTTTTCTTAATGTATGTTATGCTCCTTTTGCCCTGTTTGGGCTCTGAATTAGCAATAAATCTATTCTATTCTATAAGCACTGGTTACAATACTACATTTGGGTGGCAGTCCTTGTCGGAAATCGGGCGATGACTGCAAATTATAATTTCCTGGACAAACTCGTGAATACATGTGCAAATTTTCATGGTTACTCCTACTTGTTGGTCTTTTTCCTGCTGAAGAACAGCCACACAAAGTTGCACCCCCAAATGTAGCGTTGTATCCAGTGATCAAAAGAAGATATCCTTGCATTCAAATGGTCCAAAATTTGAATATAGACTTTAAACGAGTTTTATCGTCAATGTTTAACATCAAAAATGAAAAATCTTTTGATCAAAAATCGTGAATCGGTCCCTTTAAGGGCTTGTGAGCCAAGGTCTTTCAGGGTCATTTTGGAAAGGTCAAGGTCTCTCAGGACATACAAATGTTCCTTTTTTAACAGTTTTTATGCATAAGTTCCCATTTCCTAAACCTTTCATCGTGATTGATAACAAATATCCCTTTGGACAGGGCACTTTTGAAACAAGGTCACTTTCAAAGGTCAAAACATATACATGTAATTTATACACGGAAAAGTTGGTACCTTCTCTTCGTGGTCTTGAGTTAACCGTAAAAAGAATAAAAAGGTACAATCAAACTAATGTGAAAAAAAAATCAAGAAAACAATAGGATATGATAAGTTAAGAATGTATTATGCATAGGCGGATTTAGAGCCCCCTCCCCCTTTTTTTTCTTTCTTCTTCTTTTTGGGTGACCAAAATTAGTATTATAGATATAAATATAGCTAAATAAACCCCTTAAAGTAATTTTAAAAGCCCTAAAACTTGGGGAGTTTGCTCCCACTTGGGCTTCATATTGGACCTTTTTACCACCCCCACCCCCTTTTTTAACAAATCCTGATTCCGCTACTGTTATCCATGCACCCAATATAGTGTCCAAATTACCAGTATGTAGCTCTCTTAGATAAATTGATGTGTCAAATTTAAGCTGAACAATGTTGGTCCTTTACAGTGGCGGATCCAGGATTTGTCGAAAGGGGGGGCCCGGCCCTTTGAAAAAAGTAGGCCTGCTATATGTCGCTGGCTAGAGGTCTAGAATGAAACCCAAGTGGGGGCCCAGGGGGCGAAGCCCCCGGAAGCTCTAGGGTTTAAGGGCTTTTCAAGTCATTTTTAGGGGTTTATTTAGCTATAATTCTATACATAATGATAATTTTGGTCACCAAAAGGGGGGGCCCGGGCCCCCCCTCTAAATCCGCCACTGCTTTAGGCAAAAGTTTTAAAAACGCGGGCAAGGAATGACAGATAGACTAAAAAGAGACAGACAGTGGAAGGGATAGCCTACAGTTCCTTTCATTTTGGAAATGTGATAGTCTGTTTCAGTTTTCAACTATAAAGATGTTGTACAAATTGTGCATATTCTTATGGAGAGACCTTGTTGGTTCCTGTTGTCCAAAGGTTAGATCCGGGATGGCCCCCCCCCCCTCCCCCCCCCCCCCCCCGTGCATGACGATAGTCCATGGGACTTGATCTTTTCCCCATTGGGCATATATAGATGCTTTTCCCCATCGCATCTTTTTTATTTCTGGCTAAAAATGTTCACCAAGAAATAGTACAGCCAAAAAGTTATATAGAAAAACATATTTTGTGGGGTTCTTAATTCCTATTATATCTTGGTATACACAGACGTACCGCTGGAATGGTAACTTTTTTGACAAGTCAAAAATCTGCTGTGACAATTTGGAATGCCATGATATATATTGTTACGAAATTTAATTTCATTATATGATCATGATTTAATTAATATATTTTATGCATTATGATAGGAAACAAAATACATGTAGTAATGAATTGCTATGTAAATGATTGCTTAATGTTTGATTGCTAAGTCGATGAAATATTGATGGACACAGAATGCATCAGGTTTTATTCTTTCTTTTCCTTACTTTAATAACGAACACCCCCCCCCCCTTTTTTTTTTTTTTTAACGCGCACTTGCTAGAGTTACGCCCCTTTTCTTGCTTTCGGAAGCAACGAAAAGAATGCTGGGAATGTTACCCCATCGCCATGTTGGTTTAGGAGAAATGAACACCCCGATACGATTCGAGACTTTAAACACAGAAAACTTCCGAGCTGCTGAAAGTATATGAGTAAGAATAATTGAAGATACAAAAGAAAGTAGAAAAATTAAAATGAGCGGTCCAGAAGAGCGAAAAGCCAAGCGAAGGCGGCACAAAGGCAGTTCTGTCGTCAAGACCTCAAACCAGACATGTCAAAGTTTTCCTGGGTCACTAGGCTTTGATATGTCAAACCCTGCTCCAAAGGAGATATTGTCGCCAAGTCTTGATTCCGAGGTAGTTATTTTACAGTGTTGTGAATAATTTTGTTAATTGATAGTAAACTATGGCTGAATTTTGATTGTATTCGTTGAAATTTATGTATCATTTTCGCCATCGCGTGAATGCTAAACTTCAGAAGTTTTCTGTCAGCAGATATGCGTGAGTATTGCTATAATTTTAAGTCTAGGAAGTATATGAATGACTGGTGAGTTTTATCTTTCACAAAAATTACATACTGCAATGTACCAAGTGCTATTCAATTAGCTGCACTGCAGGCATGTTTGTGCTTGCCATATATGGCAATCGAAGTTTGACCACTCTGTTTCTAATAATCACGATAGAAACACAATATCTCTATATTTGCTATGAAAGAAGACAAACATGGCCATTTGTTGTAGAATAATTTCTTTGTGTAATATGTTCCACAGAAAGTTATCAAGATTTGGCAAGAAGCCAGAGTGTTTACTAGTGTATAGGTGCAATGAAAGTGTTAGTACATGTGATCCCCCTTTGAGTTAGCATTGCCAGTACTAATAACTTAGCAGAGGAGTGAAAGTTTCTACCACAATCAGGTCCTTGACATCAAATAAGTATTCCAGTACATTCTATGGTGAACTGTGATATTAAGAAATCTCCATGATAGAATATATTTAAACTGCTAATGGGTTTGTTGATCCGCGCATTTCATGACACACAAAAGGACAGCTAATGGTTAGTATGTCATCATCAGGTGTGCTGAAGTACTTTGATTTCATACTCTGATTTATGTAGGTGAATGATTTTCATCTAGAGTTGAGGTTTTGCAGGACATGGGGTCCTACAGTCTGTATATAGGCTTGGTAGTAGGACATGGGGCCCTAAAATTGTATTAGGTGGTAGTAGACATGGGTCCTACAGTCTGTATGTAGGCTTGGGAGTAGGACATGGGTCCTACAGTCTGTATGTAGGCTTGGTAGTAGGACATGGGGCCCTACAGCAGTGTTGTGGATAACCACTCGCCAATGCCGAGCAAAATTTGCTGTGGGCGACTAGATATTGAAAATCCTTCGCCCAGCTATGGCGAGCGACTTTTTCCCCCCCGAAATCCATTGTTCATTTGCATTTTATAATTTACGGTTGCCGATTTTAAGAAAACGCCGTGTTAACCAAGATTAATTTTAGTGTCTTGTTCAAACAAAACGCAATGGTAGCATTTTTGGATTTGTTAATTTCGTTTAACGTTCCCGCTTTGAGAATTTTCACTTCATGTGGTGTCGTCATCGTTGCCTTGAGTGAAGGGCTTAATATTTAGGCCTGTGGCTAGGCGCTCATGGCTTTTTGAGCAGGGAGGGAATCTTTACCATGCGACACCCCTGCCGTGATGGCGAGACCTATGTTTTTGCAGTCTCGTCCGGATCCATGGGTGCACTTTATCGATGGTGTCTAGTGTCCCAAAAATAAAAGAAAACATGACCGGAAAAGGTACTTTGGGGAGTATGACTCAAAAATCCTATCGTTTTCTCCTCAAAAGTGGTAAAAATTGGACCTTGGCTTGAAGGACTACCACTGACCAGCGGGGTAGAAAGGCATGACGAAAATATAAAAACAGAGAGAGAGTAGAGAATTTGAGCATTAAATAATATTTGACATTTATTTTCGACTGGGAATTTTTTTAAAATTGGTATTCTCGTATGTGGGCTCCTGGATTCCCAATGGTGGGCCCGTAAAAGTTAAAAAGTTAGGGGCCCACATGGCCCCTAAATTCCCAAATGTTAAGCACAACACTGCCTACAGTCTGTATACACGTGTAGGCTTTGTAGTACTTATTGGATATTTGTCTGTATGTAGGCCTTGTAGAACTTCTTGGATATTTGTTGAACTATTTCAAAACCTTAATTAAAGGTAGAGGAAAAAGATGTAACGGATGTTGTCTCAATTTTATTTTCGTGTCTGTGTTGACTCGCTACATAAAGTTAGTTGGGTTCAGTTTGCAGCCATTGCTGATTCAGAAAGTAAAATTAATTAGGGAAGTTGTCAAATTACAGTTTAAAAGTTTTTATGATTGTGTAAACTCTTAAGGAGAGACGCTACGTTCCTCAATAATATAGAAGGGCTGGGTACGGTAAGCATAGCACGTCGGCCCTGTCCGCACGTCAAAAATTAAAGTTATGTTATCATATACTTTATTGATAAAAAAAAAAAGTGTTCAAGACCTCCTGTGTATGGAAATGACTTGTTTCAGGAAATGCATGTGTGTCTTGTAAATATAGAGTCCGAAACCGGAGCAATAAACTGGATTTTCCTAAAATTTACAGTAACTGTTTTTGACAATATTTTGGCATATAAGATATGAAAAATGAACTTGTCCACACCTTTGTATTAAAATTTACTTGTGTTATTTTGAATCAACACTGAAAGTTTGGTATACATACATGGTTGTGGCCATAGAGAAAACTTTATTGAAACGTAGCAAAAACAGCAAAATTTTATGAAAATCCGGATAATTGCTCCAGTTTCGGACTTTATATTTCGAGATATCGGTATTAATATTACTTTTACTTTGTCAATACATCCAAATTTAAACAGCACTTGATGAAAATATGAAAAATGGCAGAGTTGTAGTGTCTCTTTAAATCGCACATGATGATGTATATTCAATACAGGGTTCTCGCTAGGATTTTTAAAACTCGTGGGTTTTAGAAAGGTTGTGTCTGAGCTAAATTTGATGAGTCCCAGAACAAGAAACAGATAAATCACTTTATTTAATCATTGTAATTTCTTTTTGTCAAATCAACACATCATGACTTATTATAATATACAATTATAGCATGTTGATGAGGTCTATTCATGGTTTTATAGCACCAACCCTGAGTACAATATTGACCAAGGACAAAGTCCAAGGTCTATATTATTGTACTCAGGGTTGGTGCTATAAATCCATGAATAGACCAAATTAAACATGCTTACCTATAATAACTTGCGTCGCAAAATGATGCGACGAGCTCGCTCCAATGATTAGACATGTAAGTCACGTGATTTGCTCTCTATCAGCTGAAAAATTGTGAGGCCACAGGACTATGCGACCCACAATGTGTCCGCAAAAATGTCGTATTCACTGCGGTATACATCATTAACAACTCCGTAAATAAAACAAATAAGGTGTTTGGAAAGTACCACAAATGTTTTTAAATTCCAAGCAAGCTTTCTCATACCTTAGTATGTTTTGCTGTTGTTGGCATCATTTTTCCGCGTTAAATGAGGAGGTTAATTTTATTTGCAAGATGTTTTAGGTCTTAGCTTGCACCAATGGTAATAGTTTTATTATTTTTTAACACATTTTGCTGCAATAATTATTACAATATTTAGTATAATAATGCAACACTAAATGATTGATTTTAGCACTATAATTGTGACGTCACAATGGAAAGCTGAAAGGATAACAAAAGTGGTGCTATTTTAGGAAACATCAGGTCTCTAACATTATTTATAATATTCTCTAAATACCTTACAAGCATGCCCATCTGTACTAAAAGAATAGATAAGAGTTTCTTGGTAATGGAAATACATGCTTCATTTTCTTTTCCTGTGTACTTAAAAAATAGATAAGAGTTTCATGGTAATGAAAATTGATGTTTCACTTTACTTTCTTGACCGGAAGTTATGATTCAGTTTAAGGAGATTGATCCCAACACCTAAAATCGCAGATTTTTTTTTTTTTAAACGCACAAATTTCCTCGCTATCCGGGTTGTGTCCTTTGACAAGTCCACAGACGCACTATTTTAAACAATGTCGTGTCCCAGGTCAGTTTTCTGCATATATTATGCAGATTTTTGCGTTAATGAGAACCCTGCAATATTTTCACAAAACATTAGGACTGATAACGCTATGTTTGTTGGGTTTTTTTTTTTTTCAAAAAACAGTGAATATATCCCAGATGTGCAACAGTTTGATGGTATATGTATTGAACATCACTGACTAAGAATGGTTTCCTAATAAGATGCAACTTGTAGTTTCATTGATACTGTAAACAAATTTCAAATGCTAAACATTACAATAAATAGGGGGGGGTATGTTTTGAACATATATCTGGGGAAACTTTCATTACAGGAAGAAAGTGGCATTTGTAACACAGCTTAATTGTAGACATGCTTATAAAATGACCACATGATTGCAGGATGTAACACTATGACATGTCCTGATTTAATCCTGGAAATGCATACATGTATCTTAATTGCAGATATTTGTCAATGAAGGTCTGAGGGATTTGTTCACACTAGGGACATACTAATGAAGATATTGCAGT
>CAJDSM010015389.1:30389-43267 GCA_903981925.1 Ostrea lurida
CCCGAGATGATTGGAAAAAAAATCAATATATTTTATCATGTTGGGATAAATCAGTAACATTGTTATCAACCATAATCATGTTAATTAATGTGTAACATACAATATAATATATGTTAGTAATTTTAACACTCATTCAGTTCTTCATTAGTAACTTTCTGTTTCACTATACTTTGAAGTTGTCAATAAGAATTATTTTCACTAGATTTAGCAATTACTAGCTAGGTCTTTTTTTTTTTTAAGTGACAAATGCACTTTAGTTCAAGTTCATTTATTCACACAAACTACATTATGCAGTATACTGAAGGCATACATGAATAAATTAAATTTTGCACACGGTCTCCCTATCTGTTATTACAATTTTTCAGGTTTATATCCGTGTAAACCCAATTTTACAGTTCATACCGTATAAAACTGAACTTCGTACGTCACAATTCTATACGTCACAGACAAATGATTGATTCCTTATTATGACGTCAGTTGAAGCTAAGTCCCAGTTCTACACGTCACAGACAAATGATCGAAAGCGTTAATTATGACGTCAGTTGAAGCTAAATTCCTACGACATGACTTTGACATTTGTTTTGTTATTCAGATACTTCGAAATAAATTCTATGACTTCAAAATTGTCATTGGAAATTTAATTATAAGAAATGACTGTTATAATTTTCAAGTTTACCGGAGATTTGAACCAATGTTGCCTATTTTGCAAACATAATATAATGCACTATAGCGGATTTATTATAATTTGCAAATAGGCAACATCAGTTCAATCTCCAAATTAAACTTGAAAATTATAACAGTCATTTCTATAAGTGTGAGGTCAAAGAGAGTCTGGGGTTGTTTTTTTTTTCATTTAGCATGGAGGTTTTTTTTTTCTTTGTCACAATATTGGACATACAAGAAAATCATCTTTCTACAATAGCTGTGGAAGGTGGAATAATCATGGCCAGGTTGTAATTAAGTTTAAACATAAAAACTACCTCAGGCCATCATCCTGATAAATCTAGTAAGTAATATATACATGTTTATACAGCTGGTAGATGTACAATTTTTTAGCACATTACCTGTTTCCTTAGCAAATAAAGACCCAGAATGACTGAGAATCAATGGGTTCAATTTAACAAAAAAAGTGCAAATTTTGGGGGGTGGAGAAAGGCAACTTTAGTTTGAAAAAATTGGAGGTACACCTATTAGAGAGGGGAAAGGGTTTGTGTGGAAACGGAGTTGGATGCAGAAAATGAATGATTCAGTTACATTATGTCCAACAAATTCACTCTTGTAGGTTATGTGCTGATCTCATTATATGTAAAGCATAATTGTATAGGTCTTTCAGTTTACTGTGATCTTAATTCCATCAAACTTCTACACATGTTTAGGGTTCAGATAGGGGAGGGAACTCTGGAATGTGAGAACAGTGAGGAATTGACTTAACATTGAAGTTCACGGTTAAAACCAATTTTTTGCTCACTTAATGGGCCATGCTCTCTCAGCTGTTACAAACTTGTGATATTTTTCAAGTGACAATTGCTACAGCTGTAAAAAATATTTCATTTATTGATTCTAAATCTACTTGTACAAGATGTGGATAGTGCATGATTCGGAAATGAATTGTGATTGGGGGAAAAAGAAAATCTAAAGCAATTGATTGTTAATTTGCAGACCATGCAGAAGTTAGAGAAGTTAATGGATGCCAAGGATGATAGTGAGCTCCCCCAGCTGTTGTCTCTGTCCCGGGGACCCAACCCTTACCTGGATAAGGAAAGGTGTCTCCTGTGTGGCTGCGAGAGAAATGAGGTTCCTGACCCACTTTCATTTGGAGATACTGGTATGAACTTGAAATTAAAAACATGTATGATCATTGCTTATTATGAAAACATTAAAGGCAAGAAATCTAATTTATGCCAGGATCATCTCTTGTTTACTAGCTACATGTACATGTTTATTTTTTCTTCTTCTTCAGATGGCTCATGCAAGGGCATGGAAAATGCTTTGTCTCAGGTACACAATACAGCAATTCAAATCATGTAAATTTCATTGTGTTTTCGTTTCTAATGTATATCAATGACTTGATTACTCACCCTTGATATTTCAGTTACCTTTGTGGGTGTGTCTGGAGTGTAGGAAGGCCACTGAACAAGGGATTGTTAGAAAAGTGGACATTACATCGTTCATGGTATGTTAGTTATTGTAAAATAGTACGCAATTTAGTCCCATTGATATACACACTGAAACTTTGAAGGTATTGTCAAACTTTGAATGTTTTAATTAGTATCAGTAAATTGGATGTGAAATCATAGAGTGCTCACTTGAACTGACCGTTAAGAAATCTCACTTTGTGTATTAAGGATGCAGATTTGCCACCAGAGCCATCACCTTTGCCATTTTTGGACCCAGGTTTGGACTCGGAGCCAGCTGCACCCAGTGGCACAGTTTGTAACTGTGAGGCATGCTCAGAGAGAAGGTGTCAACTTTTTTTTTTTTTAAGTCTTTTTTTAAAATATTCATACATGCAGTACTAAAAATCAGCTTTTGTTCTTGTAAGAAAAGTTCACAAGCATGACTTTCTCATGATTGTTTATCCCAGCAAACCACATATTATATCAATACATAAAATATATGTGTACAGTTACAAACATAACTTTACGCAGATACTGTTACCTGATTCGTGAACAAATTAGTCGTGAAAAATGTTGATGTACTGTAATTCTTTGTTTTAGACAAATTGAAACAGAACATGACAGGGAAACTCAGGAACTTCAGAATTGTTGGACTGACTTACGAAAACTTGTACGCATGATGTATGGGAGACGGGAGGGGGATTTATATGAAGAGGATACAAATGTTCCAGATGATGATTCAGCCCAAGAGCTGGTTCATAGGTCAGATTAACTTTATCATTATAATATTTCAGAGGGATTTAAAACAAATATCCAAAATTGAAAACACAATAGATTTCTATCAAAATTTGCATATATTTTGTCGAGGATATATGTAAACCAAATTATAAGGGGAAAAAAGCTTTTTGATATGTCTTTAACTTTGTTGATAGTTGTTTGCTTTGAATCAAACTAGTCTCATTGGTCAGAGAGAACATCAGCATGGTCTCCAGTGGTCACTGAAATTCCACGGAGTTTGTTGAACTGTGATAACATGCACATGTCATTTATAGTGTTTATGGACATATGTGTAGTCGTGTAGTATAGATATTTACCTTGATTCCAAAAAAAAAACCCAGAAATTACAAATGAACTCTTCTTTTATTGCAGGCTCTGTGTTAGAGATCCTCATCAACTCTTTCTAAGGTTGGAGTCCCAGGTCAGAGAATTTGTGATAGAAATGAAAGTGAAACTGCTGAAACAACTCAACTCGGGCTACAAATCTCCTCCGGAGGCCAAGTCTTTCATTCAACTCCTTCTGGACGAATATGAACATCTTTGTGTGGTCTCGCGGAAAATGGGCAAAATTTTAGATAAATTAGTACGCATTGCTTTATGTTTTTTCCTCACAGAAAGCTTTATGCACTTGTATATTGCTTTTTGTTTACACTTGCAAAGCAAGCACATGAAGATTAAAAATTTTGCAAAATGCATTCATGATTGATAGGGACTGAAACTGATTTTGTATAGGGTTATGTAGTAAGGGCTTTTGTCTTCCTAGACTTGAGATATATAAAAAAGGTAAATCTCGTTTTTGATTAATGCTGATTAACTTCATGGAGAGCTAACTGTTATATTTACATTCTACTTTCATTATTGTTAGAGTCCCCAGTCATGGAATATATATCTAGATTCATACATGCATTATTTATATAAATGACATACGATTTTAATCATTTATATAAAATATCAAATACAGAAACATTGGCAATATTAATACATGTATTAAGAAATGATAATAATTTAGATTGAATAGAATTCCCTCATAGTTTAAATATATTTTGAGAATAGTCACTTCAAAACATATTGCTTGTATAACCAGAAGAAGGATATTTATAGTGTTATCCTCCGCAGTCTTTTTTTTTTTTCAACTCACCAGTGACTGTATATATTTCAGAAAACAGATCATCTGTCGAAGTTTAACGTGACCTGGGAACTGCACAACAAGCACCTGTTTCAGTCCATTGCCTATACAGAACCTTCCATACAAAGCAGTCTTCACCTTATTATTTCACAGCTCAGGTGAGAATTCAGTGAATTTGTAATATTTTATAAAACAAGAATTACAATAGACACTAAAGTCTGAAATGAACCGAGTGGTGATGTATCGGGTGTTATAGCAATAGAAAAAAAACTCCCCACTGTGAAACAAATCCTTGCTAATGCACTCCATTTACAATCGGATACAGTAAATTTTCTATTTATTCCTCATATTGATGCCATGAATCTAGGACTGCAATGCATTGTTCAGTCACTCCCCCAACCCTCTGTATTTGAGGGAAATCATTCATGCTGCACAGTAAGAAATGTTGACCAGTGTTTTGAATATGGTTTAATTATGAGGTTCGTGTATTGTTATTATTTTGAACTACACTATTGAGTAAGATTATACAGGTAATTGAATGAATAAATAATTAGCTGGGGTGCAAACAATCATACCTTGGCCACCATCATCATAGACAACAAGGTGTAAACCAGTATGTTGGTTGTTTGATGTTTTTACAAACCCACTCTATTAGATTTGCTGTTTTGATGTGCTTGTAATTGGGTAAAAACAAGCTATATTTAATCCAGCTGTAAGAAGCACTTCCCAGGGGATCCGAGGATCGACCACCAGTTTCCTCAATGCAACAAACCAAGTGTGGCAAGGCCCCTTCCGGGCAGTCCGCACTCTAAATTTCGTCCTAGTCAGTCAGCACTTCCCAGGGGATCCTCCCAGATCCTTCGCAGGGGATCCTCCCAGATCCTTAGACAAGTCATTAAATACAGTCTTGGTCAAAATTTTACGATGAAAAATTGTGGTTGCTTGTTGTGCGCAACAGTGTCACATACTACAGTCACTGTATGAGGAGAAATAATGTGACAGGGTTTAATATGGTCCCATGAGACAAGTCAGTAACGGAGAGGTTGCCATGGTAGTTTAGACTGGATTTCATATTTTAGATATATTAGTAATTGTGAATAATGATGTTTCATTATTCATTTTGACAGTAGATAGTGAGTAAATGCTATTTCATTCGTTGCAGACTTGGTGCCGCTTCTAAGGAATCGTATCATGAGGACACGTATCCAAATCTTTTACATCGTTACTTAAAGTTTGACGATGAAATGTCTGTGATATCTGTAGTGTGGCGGGACAGTCATCAACTGATAGAACAATATAACGAAGAACAGGTCAGTGCCATAAGAAAAGAATAATAACGAAGAACTGGTGTCAGAGTGCCCTACTGTAGAGTGATGTACCTTTGATTTACACTCAAAACATGTTTGATCTGGCTTCCCACGAAGAGTGTACTTATGCAAACAGAAATAAATATTATAAAATGCTCTTTGCAGGCCACATTAAAATTGAAACAAAAAATGCTCAAAGAGGATTGGGAGTTTTTCAAGGCACAAAGAAAGATTTTGGAGGAGCAAGTGGTAAAAAGTAACACCTCACCGATATCTCACAGGTAATGGCTTCAATCGTATGTGTAAAATATCTGGCTACCAGATAGAGAGTCAGAATTGTTGATAAATTCTGACACATGCTTTCTCAATTGGCAATTCTTTTTAGTTTTGAGGCACAGTTCACAGAAACAATGAGGATGATGTTACAGGGCACGAAGCCTGGCCCTGAGGAATGCCACTGTCCTCGATGTAACCGCAAAAGGTGGGTTTCTTAGGCAAGGAATTTTATGGGTAATTCTTTGATTTTACATGTATTAACAGGATGCAGATTAAATCACAAAATGTTCCAATTATATTTTAGTCAAGTGAAACTGTTTGTTGTTGATGCAGTATCTTTCAAGTCTCAACACATACACACATAAATTTATAAAAAAAAAAAAAAAAAAAAAAAAGAGAATGTGGAGTATAGTGGGGTATCAAAGATGATGGTAAAAAATGAATCCATGAATGGCAGATGACAAGAAGTGTAGATGTACAGAGAATAATTGTGCTGCATCTAAATACAGGACAAGTAGTAATAATAGTGGGTTTAGTTTAAAAAAAAAATAGATTGTCTCCCAGGAAGATGTTTGCCAAGTTGTAATCTCATTTATGAATTCTAACCATAATTATTAGTCTCCTGAGATGAAATCTAAAGTAGAAATCGTTAGAAGTGGCTCTATTGTGCAAGATCTGAAGGTCCCACAAAGGCTTCGTGTTCTGATGTATTTCAAATCCACTGAATTCCCAACAGGCAATCTGAAATGTCATAGCAGCTGGAAAGTCAATGATAATTTTTAAAAGATTTAAGCTTGAGTGCATTTGTAAACATAATTAAGCAGTTAAGATGTGATCATGTTTAAACTGATAGAACTGTAATGATGAGCTGATACAACAAAACTGACAAGACAATGAAGTATTGAAAGTGGGTAGATTACTCTATATTGATTTCAGCTTAGATTGTAACACTTTCTATGGCCTTGTTCTTGTTTTGTAAACAACTTGTAAATCAATGGCATAAAATCATTTTGTTTCACATATCAAAATTAGATTAAATTGTAAGGTTTCAAAATGCAGAAACTGAAATGCTACCTTTAGAAATTTAAAAAAAAAAAATTTCCACCCTCCCAAAATACCTGTTTTATGCTATCCATAGGAAGAAATGCCTTTATGTACCTTAAAGGACATTTTTGTTAATACACAAGACATTAATTAAAGTACTACTGAGATTATGGAATAAGGCTTAGTTATGGAGTGGACATTTGTCTGTTAACATTTGCAGGTCAATAAGATCTTAACTGTATTATTCTTCCTGTGTATAGATGCCCCTGTGATGAGTGTACAATAACTCACATGATCACTTGTGGAATAATCAACCCTGAGGCATTAGAGGCCAGTAATCCCGGGGGACACCCCACCTTTCTCCATGACCCCAACCGTTACCGGATTGATGTCAGCCCGCCTTCCATGTCCAGCACCACCTCTAGCAGTGGGTCATCTAGTCCGCTCATCCATGAGAGACTCGCCCACCCGTTCGATGAGTCAGCACCAAGGTATGTCCTGGTTACCATACTGAGTATTCAAAAATACCAGTCAATTGTACGAAATTTTATCCTTTTAAAGAATTCTTCACTCATTTCAATATGCCTTGGAAATGAAAGAAATTGTGTTAAATTACTGCATGTATTTTAGTAAGTTTTTACGTATCTTGTGCATTGACAAAAGAGTTGGATGATAGAATCAAATAAAAGTTAACGCATGGATTTTATTTTATGTATAAAATGACACAATTCTTGTATGGGATTTGAAATTTATTTCTTATGCATCTCAATAGGGAGGATATGGCAGACCATGAGATTCAGTCCATTGATGGAGAAAATGAAGATCATGAAAGAATAGATGAAGAAAATCGTGACAGTGTGAATATATACGATGATGAGGAGGAGGAAGATGAAGATGAGGAGGAGGAAGAAGACAAAGAAGCAGGTCAGATGGCAGACATGGACATATGTGATGATGATGAAGAGGAAGATGAAGAAGAAGATGAGGAGGAAGATGAGGATGATGATGATGATGATGATGAACTTGATAATTATGATATTGACTATGATGAGGAAGATGATGGACGAGGAGTAAGGGAGGAGTCTTTGGAGAAGACCTCACATGGCATTAGGAATATGATATCTCCCTCCATGTATTTAGGAGATGATGATGATGACGACGAAGACGATGATGATGAAGCACTTGATGATCTCATTAGCTCAGAAAAATGTGATTGCTTTCACTGTAAAAAGCAGGCACAGAATGAACTTAAGGTAAATGTTATCTCATTATAGTACATTTTCATATCTCATATATTATACAGTACACAGGGTTTTATAGTGATGCTGAATCCAGATTTAGTTTTATTNATATATTATACAGTACACAGGGTTTTATAGTCATGCTGAATCCAGATTTAGTTTTATTGTATATTGAACAAGTTGTTCAACTTTGTTCTTCAATCACTTGTCTGTACAGAGTTGACAAGGACATGACTGAATTCTCCTTTTCAATCTTGCGCTGATGCTTGCTGCAGTCACCCATGGCATCATCCATAATTCAAGTAATGAAAAGCTGTAAATGCTGAGAATAAGCCCAAGTAATGAGCAGTATCAGCATTATCAATTACTATTCTAATTCATTGCTCTAAGGTCTGCCTACCAACAGTTGGTCATTGCACAAATGTATGATTTACAATAACCCTCACCATTGATATGAACTTTTTGTGTCAGCTTGGATTGACATACTAATTTTCCATAGTATTTCCAACTGTTTGTATGAATGTGTAATAGTGTAATGCAGTTACCCATTCTTTTTAATCTTTTCAGACAAAACAGGAAGAAAATTCTTGCAAGTGCTATGCCTGTTTACGAGAACAAGGAAATACGGTGTCGACGTCTTTACCTCAGACCATTGCTCCCGAAACATCACGGCCAGCCGAGCTTCATCTGTATCCTCACATCCACGGATCTCCCAGTCTGCATGCACTGGCCAATCACCATGTTCCTCCCCTTCTACCTACTCAGTTGTACGACCTCCACATGCCAATCCGCCAGCCTAAGTCCTTACTGCAGACGACAGGGAAAGTTCTGCCAAAGCTGGACTTTGATAACCCTGAAGGAATCCATGAACACATGTACCATGCTTATGGAGAATGGGATAACACGTACGATGCTCGCATTCCTTTTCCTAAGTACAGTGGTATTAGTACTGATCTTCTTCCTCCTCCTCCCTTAACAACTAATTTCTCCACGGCAAACTTCTTGAATGAACCTTTTTCCGTGGCAACTCAGATGGGGGTTGAGACAGTGTCAACCACTACAATACCAACAAGTGCTTTCAAAACCTCGGTCAGTCACCACGTGTCACTCTCTACTCCCCAGTCAGTGGCAAATGTCTCCAACATGAGTCATGACCACGGAGCTGTGATGGTGACCCATAGCGATATGCCTGTGAGTAGTATGAGCCCACCATGCACAAGGCCAGTCACATTGGGAGGCAACATTTCGCAGAAGCAGACGGTCTGTCCCGCCCCTAGTGTATCGTCAGTAGCAGACCAGAAACAGCATTCTCAACACTGTAAAAGGCATAACTCCACCCTACTGGGGAAGACCACTCCCAACTGCCAGTCACACAACAATAATAATAACGGTACAAGTACGGTTAAGGTCACTCAGGAGCTATTCTCAGCTGCTAGGAATATTCGGGAGAATGCCAAGGAGGGCATGCAGATGATTCGTCAGTTTGCCAACAGTCTAAATACCAACAATAACGGCCATTCATGTGCTAACCACAATAATC
Organism: Ostrea lurida; assembly: GCA_903981925.1. Lineage (NCBI taxonomy): Eukaryota > Metazoa > Mollusca > Bivalvia > Ostreida > Ostreidae > Ostrea > Ostrea lurida. Next base: position 39,818 of record CAJDSM010015389.1, read on the forward strand.
GAAATGCTCCCAACCACGTGCACCAGCCCACTTCAGACCATAACCACTGTCCTAATGGTGTGTCCATGCCAACAACGGTCAATAACGTGAGCGTGGGCACGTCTACTGTTTGTATGGAACCAAACTGTAACAATCACTGTGGTGATGAGAACTGTGATAGCGTAGACGACAGCTGCTCAGAACAGAGTTCCTCCACGTCCACATCTAACCAAAAGGAGGGCAAATACTGTGATTGCTGCTACTGTGAATTCTTTGGTCATGGAAATGTAAGTACATATTTTATACTCTTAGTTACAGTTCAGGTGGAACTTAATTTGCCCACTGGTAACTGTGGGCCATTTTTAGAGTGGGCATTTAAATGTCCACTGACACAGTGGGTTTTTGTATAGAGCTGTTTAACACACAAATGTACGCAGTGGTTCCAAGTGGCCATTCCTTAGCTGTATACTCTATTCCTTCATCTCCCCCCTATTGAACTTATTTTGTAAATGTTGGTACAAAATGATGAACATGTCTTGCATTTAGATAATCAGAAACTGCCATGTGTAGCATTTTTGTTCTAATACAGTTGAATTATTAACTTCTTAATTTGCCTTGCAGCCTCCAGTGGCACCAACAAGTAAGAATTACGAAGAGATGAGGAACAGGTTGCGACTGAGGCTCAAGCGGAAGGTGGGTGAAATTATCTACAAAGTCATTTACAAATATAAAGTTTGCTTTGACTTAGCTATACAGTTTGTTTTGATATTGATAAAGGAACAGTGTTTCAAAATTGACAGAAGCATTCCTAAATGAAACTGATTTGTATAGTGTGCCTTAACCTTATGAATTTTGGGTTGATTTTTAGCGCGCCGGGGGCGGGACGAATGTCCGGAGAGCTATTGTTATACCCCCGGCGGCAGCAGCTTTAGACAACAAGGTTAATGTTTTATGATTGAGTTTAATTACTGTTAAAAATTCATATTTCACTTATTTCCCAGTATATCTTGAGTGTGGCTAAACTTCTTTGATATGTGACCTCAAAATTTACTTACAGCCTACTTTTCTAAAACTAATTGACCTCAGTCATGTATTAATCTATCGGTATAACTGTAGGGTCTTAATAATTAGCATTATTTGATGTGCTTTTCAAACTTTATCTTGGTCATTTCTATTCAACCATAATAGACAGGATTTTGATATTTAATACATACATTGTATAATTACGGTATTTGAGACTATCGGTGCAATGTTACTGATCTTTCAAATCTCATGAAATTGATTGAATTCGACATACATATACTTTTTAAAATCTTAATCTTATCAGAATCTTTTATTCTGGAGAGACTACACTTTTATTCTGCGACGGTACATTTCCTTATCAAAGTTTCTGAAGATGACATTGACAATGATGTTTAGCTTTTTGTAAATTTCAAACTTAAGCTTAGCTCTAATATATATCTTTTGAAGTTGTAAAGTTTGAAATCAGTTTGACTTATAGCGGTGGGTCATCCTAGCAAATTAGAAATCTCCTCTTGGTGAACTGGGTTGTTTTCAATGTAANAAGTTGTAAAGTTTGAAATCAGTTTGACTTAATCCAGTGGGTCACCCAAGCTGGTGAACTGGGTTGTTTTCAATGTATCATTTACAATATTGAAACAAGTTCATCATGATGATTAGGAACTAATATGTACATTTTTNATTTACAATATTGAAACAAGTTCATCATGATTAGAAACTAATATGTACATTTCATTTCAGCAACAGAGTGAAAAAAAGCAGGATGCACACCATCAGAATTGTATAATGGCCAATGCCAATCACAATAACAACTCTACACCAGCCCCACCAGTGAAGTGTGAAGCCAAACCAGAGAGTCCAAAGGATGACCCGGTGGATGTCAAAGGCTTGGATGAACTGCTCAACTACATTAACGGTACAGAGAATAAAGATCAGGTGCCAGAAAAATCTTCCAAAGCTTTAAAGCGGGCGAGGCAGAAACAACGCAAGGCGGAGGAAAAAGCCAGACTGGAAGCAGAAAGATTAAGAAGGGAAGAAGAGGAAGCAGAAAAAGAAAGACAGCGACTGGCTCAGCTGGAGTTGGAAGAAAAAGAGAAAGCAGCACAGAAGAAAAAGAAGAAGAAGAAAAAGAAAGGAGTGGAAATAAGTAATGGTATTGACCTAGATCTGAATCTTGTCAGAGAACCTCCAGCTGGGAAAGAGGATGACACAGAAACAGCTCGCAAATCTAGTGCCAAGAAATCAGCTTCCAATACTTCACAACCAGCAGGCAAAGTCAAAGACACTTCCACTAATGCCAGATCTCCTAGAGTTGCTGAGACAACAGCAGGAAATCAGGCTTCTGCCTCGATGGTGAATACTCCCAAAGCTGCCAAGGAGAAGAGTAACAAATCTAGTCTGCCTGATAATACAAAAAAGCTGGGTGAAAATAAAAAGGTTCCAGTAACAAATGGTAATGATGGAAGTGCGAAACATAAAACCAAGACTGTGATAGAAGAGGTTCTAGAACAGAATGCAAAGAAAGTAAAAAAGGCTGCCGTCAACCAGAGTAATGTTATCTTACAACCAGTTCCTGTTGCCACTCAGCCAGTATCTCCCAGAGTGGCAATGGCCCAGCAAGGCCAACAGCCCATACAGGCCCCGAAGTCACAAAAACAACCAGGTCAAGAACAACTTCCAAAATCTGCTCCCGCCTCAAAACAGTCACCTCAGTCCCAGAGACAAAATATTCCTCAGTCTCCACGGCAACAGGCCAGACAACAAACAACACCTGCCCGCCAACAGCAGTCCTCTGAAGATGTCAAAAGCATGCAGCATCCCCCTACTCTGCATCCTCCATTTTCAAATATTACAAAGCTTTCTAAACTGACCCCAGAAGAGATCAGTAAACAGCAGACCCTAGCTGCACAACTGATTGCCAGGCAACAGCAGCAACAACCCCTGCCACAAAAACATGTGCCAAGGCAGAATGGGGTACCTGCTAGCTTTCCACAGCATGTTCCGACAACGTTGCAACAAAATCATGTAGTTCGGCCTTGTGTGGTTCAGAATGGGAAGACCAGTGTTTCTCCTGGAATGAATGGTGTGATGTTCAGACAGCCTCCACCCCCTCCAGTGTTCTCCTCTCAGCCCCCAACTTCACTGATATCCAAGTCACCGGACAAGAAAAACAATGCTCTCAAGCAAGATGACTCACCGCCAGACCAGGTTTGTGTCAAATAACAATGAAATGAAATTGTTTTATCCCATAGTATTAAAGTAGAGGCTTTGATGATTTATGATGAAAGTACATGTATTTCTTGAAAGATTTATAAACTTGCACACAATACACATACAGGAGTAAACTAATAATTTTATTTGATTTTATGGTGAATATCACCCATTTGCATGAAGGCAATTCTAGTTAACATGCAACTTAAGGTCACGCGCAATGTTCGTTATTTTTATATA
>CAJDSM010015390.1:4476-30638 GCA_903981925.1 Ostrea lurida
CATCACACTTTGGAGTCCTACATATATATTAGAAATGTGATATCTCCTGGACAGTTATTGGACAAAGGCTGTCTGTATGCTTATACATTCATCGTTATGTCCCTTCATCAATATAGTGATTAGAATACCAGGATAAAGGTTATTATTTTGAAAACAAATAAAATCCTTATTGTTTCTGAAGTAATATGCCGTCTAATTCAATACACAGTGACACCTTTATATAAAAAATACTGACATTTATACAAAATCAACACACAATCTTACATATATTTTTGCACAGTTCTACATATATTACAAAATGAATTATGAAAGTGCATGATCAGTTCTTTTTATGTGCAAAATGTTTCAAAATACCCAGAATCATGATACTTTAAGAAAATGAAATCAAATAACCAATGGCATTCTGAATTTCATTATTCTTGACTGCATCTACTATCAGTTGCCCAGTGATTGCTTTAAAAATTATCAGAGAACGAAAATAAATAACGATAATCTTTGTTTTGTTTTATACACTCAATCTCTTGGTGAATTTTTAATTGAAATGTGAACCAATTGCAAGGACTGTGTAGATTTACATATAAGTAGAAGTAGGTTTGCAATGCAATATATATAGTATTTGTCTATGATAATGTATTTGTACTGGAATATTATAAAAATTTTGTACTGGAATGTTACAAAATTTCGAGTGTAAACAACAAAATATATTTTTTCATTATGGTATGTAATGAAAGGAATGATATATTTTGTTGTTTTTATTCATTTTGGCCAAGTGGTCATACCTGTATACCATGTAGTNTTTGTTGTTTTTATTCATTTTGGCCAAGTGGCCATACCTGTATACCATGTAGTCCTGTTAAACTGGAGCTAACAATCGACTAGCATTCATATAATTTGTGATATGTTATACAAGCCCTTTTTGTAAAAACTTAATCAAGTTTTTCTTGGATAAAGAAATCAATATGGAGCTGGGTTTTTTGTTATGAATCTGGAAAAACCCCCACCACAAACCTTTGAAATTAATAAATATTCTGTGGATGTGCAGGTGAGGCTTATTGTCCCTAATCACAGTGAATTTATCTGATCAAGGTGCATTGACCATTCCGATCCGTAATATTTATCCACTAATGAGCCAAGAGATGGTAGGATGCCGATATGGTTTATGTTGTATGGAAAGGAAATCTGTTCTAATTCAGCCATTATCTGATACAGTGTATTGCTTCATGGGTAAATAGTGTCCTAGCTCTCTCCATCAATATCAATGTACTGCATATGTTTATAATGGTCTGTTGAATTTCAGTTCCAATTTTCAGTGGGAGATGAATAATGGGTATATGATTTATGTGTAGTTGTGAATTTTCTGGTAAAATATTGGGTTTGGTTAATACCTTTAGTGTAGTGATTGAGTTGGAATTTAATTATCAATGGTTGAGTAAGCTTTTTGGCTGGGACCGGATTTGGTTGTGACCTTGGATTGATGTATATTTTCCATTTGGAGGAGACAGACTACACACAGATACATTACTTCATCAATGTTGCACTTGTCTGATACTTCAAAAGAACCATTTATAAGAAGGAACTTTCAATAAGTGTTTTCTTTGACCTCATTTGTTTTTTTTTATCAACATTGCCAAAGTTTTTAAAATAATTGCATTGTTATATATGTGTCTTGCATTTCATGTCTGAAAAACCGAGTTTAAGCCGCATGCTTTTTATTGCAAAATTCATGAATATGTCTGCAGCTTCTCACAATTTGCATCCCTCCGTTCCTCCTCCACGAATTGGAAACTATGGAAACTGTCTTGCCCCTCTTCGGGATTCACACTGTCAGAGCATTCTTTTAGTGATCTATTTATTACACATTTTATTCGTGTCCCATTAATTACCATTGGAAAGTGTCAAGTTGAATAAATCATTTTTCTCCGATCGACTTGTTGATCTGAATTCATAACTTCACTTCAAACTAGGCCAGAATTAAGCCGGCTTTCATCTGCATGAGACAATAGCTTCATCTTTTCTTTGGGAGCAAAGATGGCGAGATACGGCTATTAAAGGCTGCTTCTATACTCAAAGAAGCAAACGGCAGAAAGTGGACTATCATATTTGCTATTGTAGTTCTGGTCCAAAAATCTTGCAGGGCCCTCTTTTACAGTATCGCATGCCTATTGTCCATAGAGGCTTTAAAGCAGATGTATTGCTGTATTTATAGATTTTAAAATAGAAGGAACTCTCTCTGACAAGAATACAAGCTTTTCATCTGTGCATTTATCTTTAGGAGAATAATGCAAAAATACAAACAATATCAAATTGGAATTAATAAATGCTTCAATATTTATCTTGGGGGGCGACGATCAAAAGATCAGTGTGGTTAAAAAGCGAAATTCATCAGTTGGAAGATGGGTTAAATTTCTGTCATCCGGCATAAAACTTTAATAGGAAATAGAAAATGACTTTGGTAAAAAACCAACTAATAATAGTTGTTACGGTTAAAAATACTCAGTTTCAATTTTCAACATTCTTAAAGTAGGGGGGGGGGGTGGTCTTGGTGAAAATTATGTGAATTCAGTTTTATGTCAGGCATCGAATTTACTTTGTTGATTTGTTGTTTTTATGTCTCATTAAAAATTCATGCATATATAAGCAGCAGGAGACATATATATTCAAAGAAAGTGATTTGGTAAATGATATGATTGTTATAACTTGAAATATTGGTTCAACACTGATTTGTTTAAGCGTAATGTTTTTTTGTTTAAAAGATCTGTTACTTTAATACACTTGTATTACCCCATTGCCTTAGAAATTATTTTCTGAATTACATGCTACTGTATTTTGGTAAAAATTAGAGATGGCAATTGCAATGTTAGATAAGCTAGATGCATGTCTCTTTGTTTGTTCTTGCTGAGAGTGAATTTTGGTTTTTATTTTATTATGCCGAGACTAAAATTTGAAAATCCTTTTTTGCTGAGCAATCGCAAAGCAGTGGTGGAATATAGAGAAAGTTTCATGAAATATAGTAAAATTGTGTTTAAGTAATTGAATATTTGTTTAATCACTTTATTGTAATATCAATACATTGAATATTTGTTTTATCACTTTATTGTAATATCAATAATTGAATATTTGTTTATTTTTATGTCAATACATACATGTATGTGAAAAAAAAGTTTTGTAGTATGTACCCATAATTTCAACATTATCCATTTTTTTCTCATTCATAAGAGATTTACTCGTTATCTATATACATGTATTAAATTTGAGTTAGCATCTATGGTTAACACCATTCATTAAGCATTCATATTGTAAGCCTAAGCAAAATATCAATTTATTTTAGCTTTTGATAAGAAAGTTATGACCATTTCAGTACCTAAGAGAAAAAAGCAATGCGCATGCATGTGAGTGTGACTCAGCACTTTAGTTGATATCATTCAAGAGGCATTTGTATCATATACCTACAATATCAATTTGATAATGTTTGCATCATATATATGGTGATTTAAAATCGTCCCACATGTACATGCAAGTGGTAGCCAGTAATTCTAGCCACATCAATTTGTAAAAAATACCAAGATGTACCCAAAACCTACCCTCAGAAGAATTGAATGAAAATGAAAAAAGTTATGGTCCTTCCAAATATTGAACCTTCTGAAGACAATGCACGCGCATAGCCATAGTATGCCTACATGTATGTAAAGGCAAAGATAACGGAACAGTGATCAGTCTCGTAAGTCCTAAATAGAATACAAAACAAGAGTTGAGCAAACACGGACCCCTGGACCCACCAGAGGTGGGATGAGGTGTCTAGGAGGATTAAGCATCCCTTGTTGACCGGTAATAATATAAAATACTCATATATTTTGTAGCTAAATCGTCATTAACAAGCGTTATCGATATAGTCGACTCTCTATAAAGATAAAGGATGTGCATGTATTTTACGTGAAAAATAGCTGAAATGATGACGAAATTAATAAAAATATTTTTTCAGTCACAGCCAACCTACTAATGACCCTTAAATAGCAAATAAAGCATATTTATGATGTCGCTCGTAAGAGATTGACACGCGTTACTTTCGTTCTTTTTGTAGTTCTCGTCTCTGTGACCCATAATTTATTATTAGAATCGCGACTTTCTACCAGAGTTTTATATAATATGCATATTAATATATAAAACTGCTGGAGAAATTTAAAGATAATTTGAATAAAAGCCAAACACTGTTAACGTCCGAGACTATCAACAAGCGTTACATTTAAAATCCTTATATTTTTTTCGTAACTTGTTAGTGTAGGGGTATATCTTGAATTGATACTTTGTGACGTCAAAGGAGGTTGTTTGGTGGGACAATATAAACATTTTGAGAAATATACGATTCTGAGGTAAAATTTAATCGTTCTGTTGATAGATGTATTTGACATACACAGATATGTTAGACTGTTAAAATAATATTTTTTTTGGATTGGAATGAATCTACTTTCAACAGATAACCGGTGTAGCATTTTTACAATCCTTTAATAGGCATTGACAGTTGCTTCAGGGGGTAACGGATGTGAACATATTCTTAATGAAATTCAGTAATTATACATGATCAAATTTCGTGGTATGGCCGTCCAGCAATAAACGTTTCCAGGCTTTTATATATTCAAACATCATACTAGATTAATATTAAATGATTACTAAGGTGGAAATCCCATAAAGATACCGATGTGTGTATCTGATATATCATGTTACTTTGAAACAAACCTGAAACTTTACATTACAGGGATTTGTGACCATTCCCAAGTTCAAATAATTAAGCCTTTTGGGTTTCACTATCTATTCTATATGATATATCGTCAATAGATTTCAGAGCTTTGATAAAATAATACAAATATATGAAAAAGGAATACTAGTATATGGAATTCAGTAACGGATATTAAGAATATTTGTTTTGCGCAAATTTTATTGTCGTTTTAACGATCTAGTTTGCCATTGAGTCAAATGATGTCTGATGTGTTTCATAGCAATTGTTAAACCGTTTTTCATACACTGATTTGACTACAGATTGTTCCGTTTACCTGATCAAGACTATGGGCTCACGGCGGGGGTGACCTGTTCCCAGGGGAAGCTTCATCCTCCAAAGCATCTGATCCCACCTCTGGCGTGTCCAGGGATCCGTGTTTGCCCAACTCGTGTATTTGTATTCTATTTGGGACTTAAGGGATTGATCACTGTTCGTTATCTTTGCCTGTATATCCATTTGATTTCGTGTGTTTTAAAAGAGACCCCGTTAGTTTTCCTCGAGCAAACGTAAAGTGCTTTTAAAACACTATGTAGGCTACTTTCTGAAGACTTCCATCGAACATTCAACAATCGTGAATGTTGGAATATGATGTTTGAGGGAGACACAATGTTTCATCCTTCCTTGCACGTGACTGCCTAGACCTCGAGATACATGTGTCATACTATTGAGGTATAATAATATATATTACCATCCTATAAAAGTTTCATATCAATCCCTAGTGTAGTTTCTGAGAACGTTTCTATACAAAGAAGTAACAGGGAAAATTATAAGAATAATGATCATACAAATGTAATAAGCAGAGTAACAGCAATATTTCCCCCAAATTCAAACATGAAAATAAAGCATCAGAAAGCTGAAGTAATGGTCATGCAGTCGCTCATTTTGAAAGATACATACATACATATAAACATACTTGGAGAGAGAGAGAGAGAGAGAGAGAGAGAGAGAGAGAGAGAGATTCCACGACCAAATTTAATGATGACGGTAAACTGTGAATTCAGAAGAGTATAATCCTGTTCAATAAAGCAACCCTTCATCTTCCATGTGGAATTAATGGGAAATATGAACTTTAATTGATGTACGCATGTTTCCTTTTATTGAGTCTGAGGCTATATTAATGTAACCGTAATTAAGTTACGGCCAAAAAATTTGAAAAATTTATCAGTTGGTTTCCATTTCATAATAAATCACTATGATATAATTCACGTGAATGTTATCTGATTTGGGGACGTCTGATATCATTTAATTGTCATTATGAATGCTGACTAAAAAATCATTTTTCCGGACCTAAAGCGTTTTCTTTTTTAAAGTCATAAATGCAAACATTGACAAGAATTGTGTTCAATTCAAAAGTTAGATAGTCTTTGTATAGAAATGACCGAGTCATTCATTGGTTAATAAATAAAAAGAAATGCTGGATGCATGGCAGATTTTCCATTTCAAGTCGTTTGAAGTTGGAGCTATTATTGTCACACTGGAAAGGAATATACCAAAATTTACTACCAAGATATCTAAATTTTCTGGAGATGATGACAGGTACTTCCAATGTGCTTCTAATAGTCCTCTTGCGTAACCCTAGTATTTAAATTAGAATGTGCCATTATCCTTGATGGACTGCTATAGTTTATGATCAGTATGATGCAAAAGTTCCATTTGTTGCCATGTTGAAATGAAATAATGTTCGAGATTATTTTGTAATTGTGCCCACATATTCTTCTTCTCTGTTATCAAGGTAATAGAGGTGCTATCTTTCGTCATTTGCTTTTGTCTCGGAACTTGTATACTGTGGAATCATTTTAATTCGTGGGGGTCAATGTTCGTGTGTAACCAAAATTTTGCTGGTTCGTGGGACGTAATTTCGTGGGTTACTAGTAAATTGATAATAATGCGAACGGCATACATTTTAAAGATTAAAAGGTAAAACATGTTCGTGGGGACGTAAATTCGTTGGGTAAGAGTGCCCACGAAATACCACGAACATTGGTCCCCACGAGAACCAAAAAAAATTTTTAAAAATTGGGGGGATCCACAGTATTAATTTACTATCTATGTTGCATAGCATAAGAACAAAGACTGTCTGAAAAGCCTATATTTTTGGTAAATAAAGGCATCACTTTGTCTTCAAGAAACAACTTGATGCAGTTGATATGCATTAGCAAAAATTACTTAAGCACTCCAGACATTTTATATACCAGAAATAAAAACTCGGGGAAATCCATATAACATATACAAAAACTCTTTTTTAGTTGTACATTTCAATCGAAAACACTGATTTTATGTCGAATTTCTTTTGATCTCGTATTGTTAAAAATAATCAGCATATCAAGGCCTCTCTCTCTTTCTCTCTCTCTCTCTCTCTCTCTTCTCTCTCTCTCTCTTCTCTCTTCTTCTTCTTAACACACCATGCGCGTTACGTTTTAAGGGAGGCGACTCGAAATACATTAATAATGGTACTGCCCCCCCCAAAAAAAACCCCAAAACAAACCAAAACCACATTCTTAAAGCACTGAGTAGGTATCCTATAATTTAAGATTAATGTCATTTTGAACTTATTCTTGAACTACAGTCCCTTGGTTTCAAATGGGAGACATAGCATGGTTCAAATAATTATAAATGATTCAACTTCCTTCGGATATTATATTACAAATAATACTAATGTAACTAAGTACGGAACAATATGAATTATAAAAATTGTTTTGCAAATGGGTTATCTCTGTTTGGATATTGCCTGTTTGGGGAATCTCTTAACAACATTTTTAATATCAAGGTCATGGATAGGGAATTGAATGAAAGTTTTTCAAAAATTAATTTTCCCATTATCAAATTTTACAATGACTAACAAAGGTTACGTTCTTAATAGTCAGCAAATTATTGAGTTAAAACAAACATTTGTAACATTTAAAAATGGAAAAATTAATTTTTTAAAAAAAATTCAGCTGAAATTCGTGGCTGCATCCCTTTCATGTTAGATAAACCACTATTATGGGGGGGATTTCCGATAGCATAAGATTAAGAATTTATCTTTGAAAATGGCAAATATTTGAGTCATCACTTGATAAATAGCGAAAAACTTGATGCTAGTTAATATCTATTTAGAGAGAAGAGTCTTTATTCCATATGTCAACAGAAGCGGAGCATTATAATTATCTAAACCAAGATATCTGAATATCGTGGGGACAATTACAAACTTGTTATACCTTTATAATGAATTGCAAAATTGCCATTACCAATCTCAGATGGGTTTACCGTGTACATCGACCGAAGTTGAGGTATTTTGGTCAGAACCTGCATTTCATGGTATCTTATCGATCAATACGCTTCTTCGTATGATTGACGGGATATAGCTGTCTATGTACACCTACCTTTTAAATCTCCCCATATTAGATTCCATTGGATTCAAACCTGCAAATATGTCAACTTTAGAATTACTAAAGACATAACAAACCAAAATCGTTATCATGTTATCATTTTGAAGATTCTTATCCTTCTTTTTGCCATAAAAAAGTCGTTAGTGCATTTTGCGTCCACATTATTCTTAATTTTTGAATATGGATAGCAAAAAATATCATCGTGAGACTATTTTCAATGTGTTTTTTTTTCTTGTTTTCTATGTACAATAAAATAGATTGTTATGGCATATATGAATAGTGTATGACGTTTCATAACAAAAAAAAAATAACTGGTAGAGTTGAGACCCATTCGCACAGTCTGAAATTGAATATGAAATCCAACGTTTTTAGGGACGGTGGCTACTTTATCCGGTCTTTATTATAGATTTGAAGATTCCGTAAACAGTAACATGATTCAGCTGACCATTGAAAAAATGCTCTAGTTTTGAAACGTTTATTCCCGCTGCTTTCCGATAAGAAATCGGATGGACGGAGATAGAAAATAAGAAAATCTAACATTTATCAAAAGGCATGCACAAAGCCTAAATTGTATAGCGGGGGTATGAAACCCTGCAATCTAATGAATAAGTGAATGTAGATCTGCCTCGTATTTTTGCTTACGTCGTTGCGCGGATATATGCATCTAATTTTGATTGTGTATGGCCATTAATATATTAACCACCGATTGCATGATGTTGCAATAATGGTAAAGTTATTCGTAAGCACCATATCAACCGCTATTGGGATTTGTCCTCCTACCTAGCTACTGTTCGTATCATTGCTAGAAGCACAAATATTCAAACAAGTTAAACAAACATGTTTTCAAGAGTATGGAGGCAGTGTTTTGTCCCTTGCCACTGAACATAGTCTCTCTTGAAATTCGAATACGATCCTTAATACATTAAACTTTGTGGCGTTTTAGAAAACAACGATAATTTTATTATTATAGCAACATTTCTGTTTTCATTTGTCCAGAACATGCACACCCGCAGGTTTGTGAAAAATAATATGACGTAAGCGGATGTTTATAGTAGAATAATACATTTTAATTGATATTGCAAGACTTCTACATCAAGAGCGGGGTAGACCAACATCATTTATTTATAAGTTTTGACGTGTGGAGATTGGAGAATAGGTAATGTAACCATTATAAATCATCAACTCATTTTACTTATTAGTCTGCAGCAAACACCAAATGCATGGGAAGGAGTTGGCAAAACAACTTACCAGTAATTGAACGAAGTCTGATGTGTAGTATTGCGTCTGTTGTATAATACTTACCTATAATTGATAATGGTCACGAACAGATTTTCAGTTTGTCATGACATTGAAAAACAAACTAAACCATTGTTTTTTTTATCTCTCTGGGGATTTTAGACCTTTCAAGTAGACGAGAAAGCTTTTTGGTAAGTAATTTGAACAGTGAAATTCAGAAAAGGGGAAACTTTAATTCGTTATTGCACACGATGATGAAGACACTGGTATATTTGTATTGTGCTTGGTCTTGGTGATAAGATATAAATGTGGATGAAGAATGATATATCTGTGATGTATGAAACGTCATGAACTTTCAAGAAAATTAGTCTACTACATGTGTTGATAGTCCATGCTTTTAACCTTATGATAGAACTTAAAATGACAAAAGTCTCTCACAGACAGGTCTCTTTGTCTCGTATTGTGCAATCCTCTTGGCTTTTGACAGATAATTGAGTTCGTTGTATACTGTATATAGGAAGTTTTGTCTTCGGAATTGTTGGTCACCCGGAGAGGACTCGAGAGGGTACATATAGGTAAGGGTCAGTCACCTGGTTGGAGGAATGGCTTGGACGGGTCTCTTTGTTAGAAACTGATATTCATTTCCTCTTGTAGTACTGCAGAAGTCAGCCAATTATAACCGTAATTGCTTTACAACCTATTACCCCTTACGTCGGACTTTTGTATCTGGTAAAAAGGTGGTTGATCTCCTGAAAGTGACTTCAAAAGTCAACGAATAGGTCTTGCAATTGCCCTCTCTACAATACACTTTGGTCAATATCTGTGTGAGTGACCGAATCTCATGTTGTGCGTAGACAACATGGTTATAATTAATAAATGTATGCAGCTGTCACCTTTAATTTGTGTGGTGACTTCAATTCTAACTACTCACGCATCTTTATATGAAGTACATTACTAACAAAGCAACATGTTTCTGAAACAGTTGAAAATAGTATTCATATTCACAACTTTATCATAATTTAAATCTATGATACATATAATATAATGACTTTCCGAAGCTTGTTCTTGTTGCTACAGTATTAAAAGAGAAACCTCTAAAACCCAATTTATATCTGTGATGTATGAGACCAAATAAACGGAAAAAAAACAAAAAAACAAAACAAAAAAAACCAAAAAAAACCCAAACAAACAAACCCAGAAGTACAAACCAAATGCTGATCAAATTAATAGCTGGGTTAAGGTCATCTAAAGAATTAAAGGTTGGCATATCATATTGCCAATTAACGCTTGTCCCAGCTATTGTTACATAATGGTTAAATGTTTGTGCAACAAGAAGGCAGGATACAAAAAAAAATGTCCATCTGCATGTACTGAAACGAAGAAAACAAATAGACAAAAGTGCATGTATGATAACAACATGCAATGCACTACCAATATTAGTGCAATAGAAAGTCGAACTATTTAAACTTATTACAAATATGATGATAGCTTTGTAATTTTTAATGGGAGGAGGTAGGGATGTGGTGGTTCAATTTTTCGTGCACATATAACTTGACTGGTTAACATTGATTAAAATTATAGGGCTTTAGGGCTCGCTTCAAATTGAGCCCGATCATACAAATGTGAATAAAAGGAACATTTTGTAAAATACAAGGTACCTTGCTTGTAATATATGCCATAAAATTAGCATGTATATAAAACATTTTATGAAATAAAATTGTACACGGCGGGTGCGAATGGCAAAGATAACGGACAATGATCAATGTCGTAAGTCTCAAATAGAATAGAAAAACAAGAGTTGGGTAAACACGGATCCCTGGGCACACCAGAGGTGGGATCAGGTACCTAGGAGGAGTAAGCATCCCCTGTTGACCGGTCACACTCGCCGTGGGCCCATAGTCTTGATCAGGTAAGCGGATCAATCCGTAGTCTAATCAGTATATGAAAACGGCTTAACAATGGCTACGAAACGCATCAGACAGCATTGAACTCAATGGTAGGTCATACTGGTAAACTATATCGTTATAACGACCATAGAATTTACGAAATGTTGCCTTTAAACGTGAGAAGTTAATCATAATAATTGTGTGTTTATATTTTAGAATAAATCATTTTTCTTTGGTTTTACGGTTTTTTTTCTGTCGGGTCTTTATAGAATTTATAAAATGGAAAAGCAGTAAAATTCGGATTAATGTTTTGGTGCAATTGATGTGTAGTCTTGTGTTTCTCCTGTCCGGCCGATGTAAGTCTCAACGCACCTGGTGCAGGTAATGACATAGATAAGGTTGGAATTAACACATGTCATTGATGTTTTTACTGTGCAAAACCAAAGAAAAACTCTAGTTAATCAAAAGTATAAACCATACTTATATGCCACATACATGTAATTATCATGATTAAGATAGTGGTTCAGATTATATCTGCCACCCCACACTACGTCTGTTGGTTATCATAGATCACTGCCGTTACATATCAACCGCATGATCGTTCACAATACTGGTGAGAATTGATTAATTGATTATTTGTTGTTTTTCGTCCCGTCGAGAATATTTCACTCATATTGAGACGTCACCATTGCTGGTGAAGGGCTGCAAATTTAGACCTATGCTTAGCACTCATGGCTTTAGCAATGAGGATTCTTTTGCGTGCCACACATGATGCGACACGGGATCTCCGTTTTTTAAGGTCATATCCGAAAGACCCATGATTCTCACTTCGAAATGTTGAGCTCTTGGCGAAGGAAACAATCACTACCTATTTCACGACTTAGGTTTGACCGCGGCCGGTGCCGAGCACGGGGCTCGAACGCACGATCTCCCATCACAAGCGAGAGCTCTACCACTGATCCACCATGACCGGTCAATACTGTGAGGAACCGGAGTGCCAGATTTAAAAGTGGATAAGGTGCTTGTATTGGACATGTACAATTTCAAAGCTGGAACTAGACAGAACTGATTATTCGTAAGATTGGCTAACAAAACTATTATTATTGGCGGGCTACCTTTCATGTTTTTGGAATGTCTCGGTATAAATTGCCCAAAATTGTCATCTAAGAATGATACATAATGCCTTTCAATTCTTATGCTGTTGAAGGTACTGTTCCTAGGTACCACAACAAAATTCTAGTATCAGCCTCTTGTACTGTATAAATTGGCATTAAATAAGTTAACATTGTGTTATGATCAGTTTTTGAATCGAGGCAAGCTACATACAGACAAGTTGTTGTTGCAGGGGTTTCAACAGTCACGTTTAAAGGCAGCATTTCGTAAATTATATGGTCGTTATAACAAGTTAGTTTACCAATATGACCTATCATTGAGTCAAATGCTGTCTGATGTGTTTCATAGCCATAGTTAAGCCGTTGTTCACACACTGATGTGACTACGGACTGTTCCGTTTACCTGATCAAGACTATGGGCTCACGGCGGATGTGACCGGTCAACAGGGGATGCCTACTCCTCCTTGGCCCCTGATCCCACCTCTGGTGTGTCCAGGGGGCCGTGATTGCCCAACTCTTGTTTTTGTATTCTATTTAGGACTTACGAGATTGATCACTGTTCGTTATCTTTGCCTTTACACATTATCATAATCCCCAAAAAAAACATATATACGTATACAAAGTATAGTGTAGGTCAATACGGATCTCCAACAAAAGCGAAGGCAGGATTAGGTGCCATGGAGGAGTAAGCATCCTTTGCTGACAGATCACACCCACCGTGAGCTTTTAGTTGAAATGAAGCAAACAGGATTACCCGTCTAGTATGAAAATGATAGTCTAACAAAGGGTATGAAACAAACCAGTCAACATATGACTTAGTGATAATTTGTAATTGCAAACATTGTCATTATAGCGATCTTAGAATTTGCGAAAGATGACTTTACACGAGATTCGTTATAACCCTGCAACATCAACTTTTTTTGTTAGTAGTTGGCCTCACTTGAAAAAGTATGATGTAATGCTGAAATCAATTGATCAAGATGTTTTGTGATTGGAAGTCTCTTGATAGAGGATTTAGCTAGGTTGTGTGAACCTTTGGTTATTTTTCTCACTATGAAGAGTGAGTTGGATAATAAAGATTATAAAGTTTATTAACATAGCTAATCGCTGAAATGTGTTAAGTAATAGTGGATGGATTTAGACCTTGTGTGAATAGTTCCTCTACAAAATTGTAAATAAGTGTTGAGACATTGGTAAATTTTGAGAAGCACACAATTTGTGTAACAGGATCCAACTTCTGAGATACAATTGATTAGATGGCACAGAAAAAGCAGTATTCAGTATGGGCTTAAATGTGAATCAGGCTGTCTGTTGGTTTTGGGTCTGGGGCATAACTCTTGGCTTCCTGGAAGTTAAAGCGAGAAAGGTAATCTGCAATTATATTTTGTTTTTGAGGAATGTCATTTGCTTTGAACAAAGTATAGAATTTCATCGCAGCAACCACCAAACGACGTATCAACCGCATTGACATTTTCTTTGCAAGATGCTTAATAACTTGAACAACTGCTATATCATCGGAAAAGAAAAGAACCTTTTAGTTACACAAATATGGGTCCCATACATCCACTAACAAAACAATAGGAAATTGCTCCTTAATATAAATATGATACTGTGTTTGAATATCTAACTAAGGTTGAACAAACCATTTGGAGCCATAAACTGCTGCATAACCTAAACTACCTGATGCATCAGTGTAATATGTAATTTGTCTGAAGGGGACCATTCATCCTGTAGAAAAATAGATTTACCATTAAAGTGATCTATGAATAGTTGCAAGGCTTTAATGTCAGCACGTTCCTCAGACGTAAAGCCGATGCAACTAGTTGATTTTGAAATATTGCAGTTCACATCAATTAAACGCCTCAAGAATGCCCCACCAGGTGAACAACCACTCGACAATTAAATTTAAGTAAGCCTATTATGGATTGCAACACTTGCACATTGTACTTTTTCTATGTACTGATTTTTACTAATAATTGTTCTCTTCTGGTAATCGACTTTCCATCCGTATAGAGTCTACCTCGATTCCATAAATGGTAAGACAATTGGTTAGAAGAATAGTTTTCGATGTCTTGAGAGAGACTCCTAATCTAGAACAAAAGTTCTCAAAATTCTGGACACCAGAAAGTCATTTGTGAGATGATGGTGAACCTTTGAAAAAGAAATCATCAATTAGATGTGACATACCTTGTAGAGCATAATACACCGTAAATCTGTGCTCAACCTCTCATCAACTGACATGATGAACTGGCTCCCCATTGGTAAATATTTATCAAAGTAATATTTCCATCCCACACAAAGCCTAAAAAGGGATAGTGTGAAAGGTGAATGGGGATGTTCCAGAAACCATCAATTATATCCAGCTTTGCCATAAATGGACCTATTCCATAGTTTTTGATAAACTGAATTACATTTTCTGTAGAATCATATTGAACAAATGCCCTTTCTCGAAGTATATGCTTATTTACTGAACTACTCTATGGAAAGGATAAATCATAAATGATCCTAAACTCTCCAGGTAGCCTCTTTGGAACAAGCCCAAATGGTGAACAAATGCAATCATGAAAGGATTTAGAAGTATATGGACCTGAAATACGATTAGGGCCACGTTCCTTTTGCAATTTATTCGTCACTACGATTAGACATTTTCTTACATGTATAGAATATGATTTCTATGTTCAGAATTTGAATGAAACTCAGTGTAGCCAAGTTTAAAACCATATTTAAAACCTTGAACAAGAAATTAAAGTGCATTTTTATCACAATCCTGTATTTTTTGTTGAAGGACTTCATGCACTTGATTTTGTGTTGAGCATACCAGGTATTCTTGTCCGATTTGATGCTTGCGTGTTGCTCACCACAATATTGACAAGCGTGTGTGAAATAGCATGGTGAATATTTACATTTTGTTTCATTAAATTGGTAGTTAAAGCAGACACGTTGTGCTGTTCTCGTGCGATTTGAGGGACGAAAAGGACGAATGAGAGTACGTGCTTTGACCATGTACTCAGTGTTAGGAAGTAGTCAAGGTACCTTATTTGATTGACGAAGCTTCTTGAAATTTTTGTCATAATATCTCCACGCGTCTTCAACATTGGAAGCTCCAATTTCCCTAACTGTGTAGCAATAGACGTATATCTTTAGTGACTTTTCAGTGTATGTTGGTATATAAATAAAGAAAGCTGAGGTCCACTGATGTAGGGACATGATTTATTGTTTTGATATCTGGGATTTTACCCGAATGGCATTGTTTTCAATTTGAATGGAAATGTTTTCATCCTTAGAATTGGAAGAAGGCTCTTAAAATCAATGAATTGATCTTTCCAAATTTTGTTTTTGATGCGAATATTTGCCCTTAAGGGTATATCATTTGCTACTGAAAAAGGATCAGGATGTTAGTTCTTACTAATGTTTGTACATGCATCTGCCACTGACTCACCAGAGAATTAGTGCTAAAGGGGGTTGATAAAACTCGAATTTTTGAAATTGCGCTGCCTGGTGCAGGAAGAGGTGTTATGCAGGTATTGGAAAGGTGTTGATGCTGGGTTCACTCTGGCTGGCACAAGGAACAGCGGTATGTAAAGAGATGTTTGACCCAATTTGTTGTTGCTGCTTCAGAATTGCAGAAGCCATTTGATCATAGTCAATCATGTTCATGACAAGGGCAATGTCTGCTTGGTATAAGAGCGGTGTGTCCTCTGCTGTTATGTTACATCAACCAGTTTGAGATGTCTTCTGCTGTTCGCCGGTCCTTACTTGTTTGGGGCATTTTGTGACCATTTCTTTGGTGGCATTTCTACTACAATAGGTACATGTGAAACAGTAAAGGAAAATGGTTGTGATGATCATATGTCAAATATGTAAACTTGATACACTAAGACAATGTGTACCAAAAGTATATGTAAATGGGCGTAGCATATGTAACACAAATAGCTGCAGTTCATGATATGTTTTAAAATATGGGTACCATCATATTAAGCTATATTTAACACATCTAGCTGCAACTATTCAATGACAAAAACAAGCAAACAAGGCAACTAGAATTAGATGAATGAAAAGGTGTTCCCAGATTCCTGCAGAAGATGAATAAAGTTGTTGGCACAGATTATATCAATAATGAAACGATCTCCTATTAAACCGACCACTACTGATGATGTTGAACTTGTTATTAAAGTAGCCAGTATGATTTGCATGTGACTTGTGCGAATTACAGTATAGTGTTGCAAGAATTCATGCTTTATTTCGACAAAGCTTGTACCATGTGAATACTGCATGTTTTCATTTGGTGCCATACTGATAACATATGTATATATTAGACACTGATACTTATCTGATTCTGCATGAGATTACAAATGGGAGGCATGGAGGACTGCACTTTTAATACTATAGATGTATTTTATCATTTGTTGATTTTTGAAATGCACCCATCACGTTCCAAATATTTCATCTTTGCACCCCAGTACCCCCGAAGATGCCAGAAAATGATATTGCTGATGTTGCTGCACCGGTCCTGAAGTAATACGTAGGTGTCTATTATTTTACGATTGTAAGAGGGACCTTTTTAAAGGGGTTTCTACGCAATAATTGTCCAATAATGACGATGCGGAAATTGTTGGTCACTAGTAGAAAGTTTGTGAAACCCATTATATGCCGAACAGTATCCTGTGGTGTAGTCCTCGAATCTGTCTATTTGGAGAAAGCAAACCCCACCGGTCGTAACCACATCCTGAAATTCGAGTAACTCCCTGTAGTTGGCTAAATCATAGGTCTTGAGATCGCCCCGCGCACGCACGATCATTCTAAAATTGTCTTTGTTCAGGCTTAAATTACTGCATTCATGATCTATATCCATAAAAATACACTGTCTCCTAATAAATGAATGGCCCATCAACACTATGTTGGTCGGATGTGTTTGCATACATTGCATCTCCCTGCCTTGTGTACATACTTACAAAGCTAAATATTCGAGCACACGCAATTTAGAATTTTTGAGCCTTCCGAGTTAAATTTTCTGGTATCTCTTACGAAATTGCTTCAGAGACTATTATTTACATTCACTGAATTTTTTCTCTGATATTTCCTTTAAGCTTGTACCATGTGAATACTGCATGTTTTCATTTGGTTCCATACTGATAACATATGTATATATTAGACACCGATACTTATCTGATTCTGCATGAGATTACAAATGGGAGGATTCTTCATGTTTGTTGCAAACTAGTTCGATCCGGTTTTGTGATACCACCTGTCCGAATAATCATTACCAAATATGAATCGTTTTCAAGGTCAAAGGTTGCATTGGCTGTTCCGTTTACAGGAACGAAATAATCAACAATATGATATTTTAGTACTAAAATANCAGGAACGAAATAATCAACAATATGATATTTCAGTACTAAAATCTAGTTTATGTTTAGAAAATACATGAAAATATAAATATAAACGATTAAATGCCTTTCTTTGTTGATTTATCGGGTTATGGAGGCAGCAATCATTGCAGAGAAAAATACATAACTCGCTTACGCGAGTTATATAATTTTTTTTGCAATGCTAGCTGCCTTCATCACCCGATAAACCAACAAAGAAAAGCATTTTATTGTTAAAGTGGTATGAAAATATTTCCACATTGAACAGTTAAGAGGTAGTTTCTGTATACATCGAAAGCAAATATAATCTGGGATTAAATGTTATGTCATTAAAATTCTACATGACAAATGAGGAATCGATCAAGATGGTTAACAAATCGGCGTATAATGAGTTTTGTTTTGTATGAATACCTAAGAATAGATGTCTGATAAATATTTTGGTAAAACGATGGATTAATAGGATGGGACTAAAAGTACATNAAATCGGCGTATAATGAGTTTTGTTTTGTATAAATACCTAAGAATAGATGTCTGATAAATATGTTGGTAAAACGATGGAATAATAGGATGGGACTAAAAGTACAAGTTTATTCGACCAAAAGATTCAAACATGATTTGCTGATTTATTAAATCACACATATTTCTTTTTTCGTTGTGTTGTATTATTAGAATTAAGGTAGCCCACTATATCATGGTTTTTACTCTTTGTGACACCATGTCACAAGAAGGCGATTTTTAAAATTCCTTTCTGCTGTGATCAACATAGTTATATACCGTCATATCTCAGTAGATAAAACGTCCTCCTGACAAAGCGCAGGTCCCGAGTTCGAATCCGCTACGGACTTTTCTTCATATTTACTGAAGAAATTTTTGAAAATCATTTATTTTTTGCATCCCAAAATTCCATATTTTCCAACTTTTTGAAATGTATAATTATACTTCATATAAGAAATGAATCTTACATTTTTTTCGGGTGATGCAGGTATCACCGAATTTTTGATGGTAAAACTGCATCAATTGATGAAAAGTTTTACCGTCTAAAATCTTGGTGATAACCTGCACATCACCCGATCACCTTATCCCACCTTTAGTGTGTCCGGGGATCCGTGTTTGCCTAACTCTTGTTTTGTATTGTGTTTGGGACTTACGAGATTGGCCGCTGTTCGATGTCTTTGCCTTTACTTTTTCATACACTGATTTTGACAACGTATTACTCTGTTTACCTGATCAAGACAATGGGCTGACAGCGGGTGTGTCTAGTCACAGGAGTCGCTTACTCCTCCTAGCACCTGATTTCACCTCTGGTGTATTCAGGGGTCCGTGTTTGCCCAACGTTTGTTTTGTATTGTATTTGGGAGTTGCGAGATTGAGCACTGTTATATTTGCCTTTTCATCTATATGTCATTGTTTAATATAATCTTGTTAACCATTACATAAGGTAAATATAAATTTCTAGTGTGTTTGAATTTTGGAATTGTGAGTGCTTTAGATATAAGCAGAGCTGTTTTAGGATATTTATGCACAATATACTACTATGAGAAAAGAGAATGGTCTAAAGATTGAGTTCAATTTTGAAATAAGTTCTTCCTCTGGTCCTGGTAGAATAGAAGATGTAATTAGAAGCGTTTCTTTCGATTTACTAAAAGAATAATAATTATTATGATAATAATACCCCACCCAACCACATACCCCCCAATGAAAAGAAAACTCCCACACTGATCTGTCTTGAAGTGCTTCACCTTTATAGCGATTTGTCTCTATCCCGAGAGCTAACACTCCAGAATGAAAATTTGTCATAGCTATCCATACAGATGTGGAGAAATCTATATAAGCTAATTTCTTCCTTGATATTTATCCTTAAACAGATGATTAGTGAGGGATTTTGACATTTAAAGTTTTGCAAATCGTGTTGTCACGAAGCTTCAACTTTCTGAAGGAGGGTTTCGTATAGTGTAACCAAATTGCCTGTTTTGCATAATTTTGTGACAGACCCAGACATTTAAATAATGGTTTAACAAGTGTCCAGCTTGTAGAAATACTTTCTTAGTAAGACGTTTGTTGTCCAGTGTAACTAAACGATTGCAAAGACGTAGGACATTGATCTGGTGGCATCCGTCCACCATCTCCCTTGATTGTGAGTAATGGTGTAAATATATGTACCCCGAGGAAATAACGCAACACTTGAGCCTGAACAGTTTACGTAATCCCAAAGCTCGCTACAATAATCTAGTTTGGGTGCAACGCAATCAAGGTACAATTTTCCGTATGTATATAATCCGAACGATATGTATTTTTGCCAATGTAATTAAATATTACCTCCGCCAAGGAGAATATAAAATAGGAGGCGTTTATTTATTTGCCTGTTAGCAACTTCATACAAACATTAGTGGTGAGATCGCTTTGCAAATTGGTACACAGATGGATCTTGGTCTAAGAAAGTCCCCATTAAATTTGGGTTTTGTGGGGGGGCGCGGGCGGGGGGCCTTTGACGATCCGGACCTAGATCCGGGTCTGGGTTTAGAAGACTTTAATGTAACATGACGGAGGTGCTCGAAATGTTTAGAACCCTTTTCATGAATAGCTGATGAACAAGTAAAGTAAAAGTTTTCGTCGAGTTAAGCTTGGAATTCGCAATATCACGAGCTATGTGTAATACATGTATAATAAAGAGTTTACAGTAAAAATAATGAATATCCTTGAAGAGAAACACCATATTCTAAGTAGCATATGGGAATGTTATAGGTAGATTAAAATATGTCAACTATGTCATGTTTAAACATGTGGTTTCATAGTTCTACAGTCGATTGTCAGATACTTAGGGCCTTGTAGTTATTGTGTCGGATTGCAGATAATTATGTCGACTTGTCAGATCGTGATGTTGACTTCTCAAAACATAGTCGTTTTTCCAGATCTTTAGATGAGAAGTAGGTATAAGAAATTTCATCGGCAATGAAAAGAATTGTTTTCCAAAATTATGATAGTGATGATTTTTTTTTAAAAAAAACCATCCTTTTTGTAATCATGACAATGAGGGCTTGTTTCTGTTCGGTATGTACATAGATCAAAGCTATGCCCTGATTAGAGAGGGTCGTATACATGTAAACATATATGGATGTAGTACATTGTACGTTGAATAATTTATTTAAGAACTCGAAACCTCGCTTAACATAAGAAATATTCGACTCATGATTTATAAAAAAAAAAATGAAAATAAATTGTTCAATTTCGTGATTTATTGAAACCGGAGAACACGGGATTCGGTATATTTGAAAAAGATACATGTCAGTTGGCGATTCATCAGACAAGAGATGATTTCTTGATATAAAATGACAGAGAAACCCATGAAACAACACTGACAAAATGTTTTACAAATCTTTACTGCGATGCATTTGGAAAATTGATGGAAAACATCATTAATATTCTTATATAAATTTTGAGGCAACGTTTGGACCATTAATTTTGAATGTCAGTTGAGAAAAAGACCATTCGTTTAGAGGCATTTCATGCATTATGCAATGTGTGAAGGGGTGTAAAAGTTTACATGTGAAGGCTGGTTTCTGAAATTTCATTGGAAAGGACTTACATGAAGATAAAGAAAGACCTCTGCCACATTATTCAAATATAAAACAATTACATAGGCAAACATTAAATCATGACATCTCTTCAGCTTATCTCCCTATGTTCTACTCCTGCACTCACGGAACGCCTGCGCATAGTGCATCTTACCATCCTTTCCTTCATGCGGAAGATTGTATACCGTAGCTAGTCAGCATTAATTCACGATTTCTGAGGTATATACTGTTTATGTTGCTCTCTGCTTGGCCTTGTCCTCTTCTCTCCCCTCCCCCCTCCTCCCGTACAAGACCGTCCCATGAGCATCGTCTGATCCCCCTCTCTCCTCCCTTATAGAAAAAATGCAATTTACGACTCTTCTCGATATAATATAAGATTTTCGTGAAGCATGTCTTACTGCAAGACAGTCCTAAAACACTTGATGTGTAATGCCGGTTTGACCTAGAAATGTAAATCAACTTCTTGTGTAGTTACTTTTAAGTTGCGACGATAATGGATAGTTACCAAGTTACTGTAACACGGCAGGACGGAATAAGCCGGGAGCGAAACAGGTGCCATGAAAGAGAATACTTCGCGTAAAGTCACCAAATGAAATAACATAAACAGAGAGCTGGGCATAGTGCACACGAAACCCGCTGGATACACCAGAAAGGTGAAGTTGCCGAAGTGGCCTAGGAGGAAGATGGTAGCGAGAAAAGGAGATGAAAGATACCCAATTATCTGGCACCAATCAAAGATCGCACACGGCCACACCTCGATGACATGTGGATAACTATATGCGATAAGCAACTGGACGATCCAGAGAACCAATGAGACTAGCCATTGACGAGGTCCATATACGTCGAAACGTAAAACAAGTAAGTAAGTATAAAAGTTAGAAGCTAAATGTGGAAAAGTGAACCAAGAATGCATCCATGTAGATCGCGAAGATGAAAAAAATAGTTGCACAACCAAAACAAAAGCAATCTACCTAGTTGGTTAAAGTTAGAATGACGCGACAAGTCGCCCATAAAACTAATAAAAAAATCCGGTGACCCTTGGTCATGGTAGTTCCAAATTGGAAAGGCTTCTTCATGAAAGAGCAGGTCTGTCCGGATTGCAAAAACCCGAGTGTTTGCAAGTAGTAGACGCACTCTTTCTTGCGCCAAGCACTGCTTACATGTTAAGAAGTGAAAGTCGCGATTCTTTATACCTAAGGGTAGACGTAGAACGCATAAAAACAACCGCCGCGCCTACTTTGTTGTCTTGAGAGTCTGTTTCGTAAAGGGCCGAATAGAAAAGTATCTGAGAGTGCATTCTAATAACTCTGATGGCGATATACACACAAAATGAATGAAGATAGTTAGTCACCAACTCTAAGACCCGAACTCCACCAGAGTTTCAAAGAGAACTAAAACCGAAACAAATCCAAATTGAAAAATTTACACCAATTCTTAATTGAGCTCCCTTTTTTTTTTTTTTAAAATAAGAAATTGCAGAAATCTCGTTCCACTTTGCAGAAAACATATTTATGTGAAAGAGTGAGTTTGCCCTCAAAGTGGAAGACACTCCCAGGAGAGACTCTCTGTCAAACAGGATAAGGGACAAGAAGAGATCATTCTACAATAAGTGTCTCTCCAAAAAGCTATAGGCGTATAGAGAGTAAGGCTACTTCAGCAATAATCAGTACGCACGGTTCTCTCAAGCACAACCGCCAAACCAAGCATCATGGGCTTAGCAAAAATCATACCTGCCTCCGAGTGACCACTTCAGTATCGTATAAATTACAAGTGGCCAGGGTTTAACGAATACTCATCATGTCACTTAGTTCAGGAACAAGGAAAACATATGCAGATCTCAAATACTTATTAAACCATCCAGATCAAAGTGTAGAAACAGAGGAAAAATTGCGTTGTGTCAGGAATCAACTGTAGGGACGCGTCATCAAACTGCGGGGTAAGACAAGTATAACAGTCTATTCCGATACAAAAGTGTAATGTGTCCCTCCTATCAATACCCAGAGACAACCACGGAGAATTTAGATAATATCAAGATGAGGGAGCTCAGATTCCAGAACAGCGGAATACAACATATTCCTTAAAGCAATTGTCCCGAATGTCTGGTGCTTGAAATGTCCTCTCATTTCTGAGACACTTCGCTAATAACCAACTCTTGCATTCATTCTGTAAGGAATTACAGACTTCTAAGACAGGACTGTGTACTCGAGGCACTACCATTAGAACATCATTCAACGTTAAAATGAAAAGCGTTCCAATTCTAAGTGTAGAGTACACAAACAGCTAAGCATTGTACCTCATCAATTGCACA
Source organism: Ostrea lurida (assembly GCA_903981925.1). Lineage (NCBI taxonomy): Eukaryota > Metazoa > Mollusca > Bivalvia > Ostreida > Ostreidae > Ostrea > Ostrea lurida. The sequence goes on from CAJDSM010015390.1 coordinate 28,096, forward strand.
AAATTGCAGAAACACCGAAAATATACCAATAGAAGATGGTAAGAGTAGCGTTGGGCTAATATTCGGTATACTAAATGCCCTGTGCAGGGCGTTCGCGACGAAGTTTTTTGGCATTTACTCATTCTTGTGCCATTACTGTCGTTCTTGGCATGGAGCGCAAGTATAAATTGTGTGTATCAAACGCACTGAAATCAGTTCTATTATAAATAACTCCTTGCGTCAGAGCAAATAGTAGAAATACCCAATTGCGATTAGTTCCATGACTCAACTTTAAAAAGGAGTGTGTTTCCTCATAAAACTAGCCCAAAGAGGATCACGAGCACCATAATGGATAAGCATGTTTTAATCTGTACTCCTGGCCGTAAAACAAATTAATAAGGAGGAGCACAGATTTATGAGACTAACGTTTGCGGTGTACATGTGAGAAACACTTAACACAGCCATAATTTAATTTCCGCTAGCGTAGAGCCGTGGGGATTTCATGTTATCGACGCAATAATAGCGAATAAAATCATAAAGTCACACTTGCCGTATGGAATTAATATATCCAGCAATCTTTGTAAGGAATAGGACCAGATTAAGGATTAGTAGAGGAATTGTTATTTTTATTTAACAACTAAGTGCATTCAATAGACAGCAGAACGTGGGCTGAAACATACACTCCTGCGGCCAAGGTTTTCCAGCTTTATCTGTCTTATCTATGGTTTGACAGCGGAGTTGCTCTTCTTGCAGAAGAGGTTACGATGTGAGAGCGCTTGTCAAGTGCATCCTAAGAATAAACCTGTATCCTTTTAAAAACTGTCAACAAAAACAAGAGAAGAAAGCAGATCCGCACAAGAAAGAGGCACAACTATACAAGAGTACACATGAGCTGCAGATAAAACGAAGAGCCTATACCGAAACGATCATAGCTTCAGTTAGAAAGGAACCCAAGTAATGCATGCTCCAGTGAGAAAGATGTGAGTGTAATGAGCTGTTTGTGTTGAGTGCGATTACCGCAAAAATATAGACACTAAATAATCATTCCGAGAAACCGACAGCTGCAAAGTTTGCCAATAGACAGTAGCACGCGTCATACATTAGTATATTCGTAACCCTCTCGCAAGTAGAAATGTATGGTCACACTTCGTTTTTTGGGGCTCGTTATTTTAACCTTTAGAATCAGATTCAGCGGAAGGTGTTTACTGAGCGATTAATAATAATAGACTTGTAAAAGAAGTATAAGACAACGGTGAACAAGGAACTAGACGTCAGCAGGTGAAATTTACATAGAAATGTCACGAAGCAATCTAGCAAGCACATAACAGTCATGTTACCACCGTCCTGTCCTACTTCTTGATGAATCTGCTAGCTAGATTGCCGTTTCTTCCACTTTTCTATATCATCTGTTAGTGCGATTTGTCTGTGGAGGTATATCCGACGGTATACATAACGAACGAAATTTTCAGTTTGCTGTCGTACGTTCACCCAGTGATAGAAATTGTACGGCCTGGGTTATAAGAACCAGAGACACTCGATCGGTCAGAGCCAGAATCGTGCCACCGCTTACGCCCAGAGTCACAGGTACTGCTTTGACCAGCGCAGAAAAAGCCCTAGAGAACAAAGATGGCCCATGGCATGGAGCGGCAATTCGGTTGGTTCTCAGGAACATCTCATCCATGTACCCGACTCCACCAGCTCATCCCTCTCCCTGATTTCAATTCAATAATATTCCCAAAGCGAACTAGTAAGATAAGCACAGGCCAGTCAGAAAGAGCCTCCCTTCAGGCTCCTGCCTCGGGGATCCTACACCTCCCTCGGAATAGTTTCAGCCTTGTACACAAATTGAATATTAACGGGCGCAAGAACTAACAAACCTCAAACATCGTATGAAACAGAGACAGGACAAAGTTTAAGGCATATGCATCCATCAGAATCCCAACTTCCCATAATATACTGTAGCCGCATATGTCACATTACAAGTTACACTGACCAGTTTCTAAGTGCATGTCTCTCAGACTTTCGACTCACCCGACAGAGCATGCTCTAGCGTCCATGATCAGTTTTTGAATCGAGCGCCCGTATTATACAGCAAATTTAGTTGTTGCAGGATATATTCGCGACCACAGTACCCAACGTTTTAAACACAAACGCAGCAGAATTTCAAGTACCAAAACATATCGAATCCGTACGTCATAACAACTAATATAGTTTTAGCCAGGTATCAGCCGTCCCATTGAGTCAAGCCCTCCGTCTTGATGATAAAAATTTCAGCTAGCCATTGTGTGACAACGCCGTTTTTGTCAAATAGCACATTTGACTTTGACCTACGGGTAGTCCTCCATTTACCTGATCAGACTATGGGTGCGACGCATGACAAGCAGAGTCGAAGCCGGTCATAACAGGGAGAGTGCTTGTAAGTATACATCCTAGGCGCAAAGCCGAACCACCTCCCATCACGTTTGGTGTGTCGAAAGGGGCAAGGGGATCGCGTAAGCTCTTGCCCAACGTCTGTAGGTGTTTGTGTATTCATCTGATAATATAGGACTAAATAGCTAGATTCC
>CAJDSM010015391.1:4145-16797 GCA_903981925.1 Ostrea lurida
CTATCTGTAAGTCGTTCTCTGAATTATTCTGTCGTTTTTATAAAAACATTCCTAACCTGTTGATTACATTGGAAAATCAGTACTCTTGATTCTTACCGTTGTTCTGGCTTTATATCCTTACCGTTGTTCTGCGTTGACTATATTACCGTTGTTCTGCTCTTTGATATTTCTTACCGTTGTTCTGCGTTGATTCTTATCGCTTTGTTCTGCGTGATTATCTTGACCGTTGTTCTGTCTGATATCTTACCGTTGTTTCTGCGTTGATATCTTACCGTTGGTTCTGCGTTGATATCCTTACCGTTGTTTCTGCTCTGATATATTACCGTTGTATTCTGCGTTGATATATTACCGTTGTTCTGCCTCTGATATCTTACCGTTGTTCATGCTCTTGATTCTTACCGTTGTTCTGCCTCTGATAATACATATATATGCTGTCTTCGCTCTGATATCTTACCATTCGTTCTGCTCTGAATCTTACCGTCTCCTTATCTCGCGTCTGAGAATCTTACCGTTGTTCTGCGTGCATATCTTACCGTATGTTCCCTGCAGATATGAGAATATCTTTACACGACCTCATGTATCTGCCGCCTTCGATATATTACCGTTGTTTTCTGCTGAATATTCTACCCGTTGTTCTGCTTCTGATATCTTACTGTTGTTTTGCCTCTGATATCTTACCGGTTGTTCTGCTCTGATATTTACGTTGTTCTGCCTCTGATATCTTACCGTTGTTCTGCGTTGTAATTCTCACCAGTTGTTTCTGCGTGATATCTTACCGTTGCTCTGCGTTGAATTCTTGGCCGGTCATTCCGAATGATTACCGTGTATAATGTTACATGTTTTAAGTTCGATTAATTACAGCCGCATTTATATTTCACAAACGCAACTACCATCCTTTGCCTGTCTATTTCATACGGCATGTGCAATTTGAACACTTCGTCAAACTTAATACTCTTTGATCTTGTATTTACCCACCGTTCTGCTTTTGAATACTAGTTTCTTTCGCTGTAAATACTTACACAGCACGATTAAGGGGTCGGGAGGGGGGCGAATCCTTCCATTTTTTTGCAAAGTGGGAAGAGAGAAGGTTGGGTCAAGATAGGATGTTTAGGAAGTTTGCCCCCAACCCAATTTAAAAAACAGTCCTACGCCTATGTATTACGTATTACAAATTAAAGAAACGCTTCATCCAAATCAATTTCAATTACCAAACACCTGGTTATTGCATGTGCAAGTAAAGCTGATCAAACAAATAAACATCTTTCATAAGCTCGATTCTATGCAACTTAAGCCGCTACATTTAGCATGTGTTTGTACATGTCATTATCGGTACTAAGAACATGTAAATTGTATGCTCAATAAATATCTCATCTTTTTAATGAGCAAAGCTACACCTGTTGTTTTGAGAGCAGAATTTTAAAGGAATTATCTGCGCCCAAAAAAGATCGTTTCTAGCTTCTTGCTGACTAGTTCGTGTCAATGTTTTGTTATCTTTGCTTTATAGTAGAGGACGTGTTGGACACACCAGAGTTGGCAAAGTGCCAAGTTAATATACATCAATTTGTTGCACGTGTATAATGCACTGCAAAAACATTATATTTTTTTTGATCCGGTAAAACAATCTAATATCTGTCGTCAAAGATTCAAGTTTGCTAATTAAAACTTGTTCAAGAAAATATTGAAAAAAGAAAATTACCTTGTGCATCGAGGATCCAGTCCAGCCATTGAATACATTCGGCATTTCCAGGCCTCTTTTGTGTTTTTGACGAACCTCTTTGCAAATTCCGCCATTCTTGCAAGAAATCCTTTATGGTTCCACATTCCCCCACTCAAATACACGACATTTAGATACAACAGCTGCCCAAAACCTTGCAGTCGGACTGATGAAAATATTCTAGGAGCACATTCGAATTCTTTATCTGAGTCAAACAACAATATGTACAACTATCTATCAATTCGTCACATCTGCTCCTTGTGCAGCATTACTTGCTCGTGTAGACGTAATTTAATCTGAGCAGGCTAATATTGCTAAAATATCTCTACCGAACAGTAAACATTGCGATTATTTCCTTTCACCGATCTGGGTCGTTATATGTCGCCACTTCTTTTACAATGTATAAACTTCAAGCAAATACATTTGGTTGAATGAGATGGGAAATAGGGTATACGTTAAATTGACAAACAGACTTAACATGGATTACGTATTCACATGTACAAAATACAACATTCGAAGGAAGTTTAATTACAAGACATCTTCAATTACGCAAGGCGTTATTAAGGATATGCATGGTATGAATGTTTGGAATTTAGCTTTACATCAAATAAATAACAGTTTGTCACAAAAGTTCAATTGCATTTCGTTAGGCATATCGAATGTTTTAGTTTAGCTCATACCATTTGAATGGGCAAATTGCACCTATACATATTAAATATAAAATTGGGAAGTTACACAAAGATATTTAAATAGGTTGTTTCATGGTTTCTCTTCTAAGTCGGCTTTAAATCACATAGCACAATTATCGGACATCACACATTAGAGGAATTACACATACCTTCAGACAGCAACCGTAGATAAGGATAACCATCCAACTCTCCAAAAATTGACAACCAGACAAAAAGTCAATATTTGATGAGCCCTTCAATAGCAGTGTTTATGGTTCCCCCATTCTCTTATTAACCTCGCCCTTCTAAAATAACATCAATTATAATCACCGTCCGAATCAAAGGTACGATGTTGCGTTGATTCCACTTCCAAATTTTGCTTGCAACAAGCACAAACGATCAGTAGAAGACCATACCTAGTTCGTACAAGATGAAACATGATGTAATTAAACATACATAAAAGCGTAACATAAATGCAATGTATGGTAAATTGAAAAAAGATGACCATAACGAACAGATGATATCCAATGTCACGGGAATGATAATCAGGAGCACAAGAAATGTTTACCTGTGGCGATAAACATATCCATGCAGTATACGGAGGCGGAAGGTACTCAAGAAGAGTGTTATCCCCTATTTCCGATCATACCCCCTTATTGAGCTCTATCATCATCATCATCATCATGTCATACATCATTCATCAGGAAACAGGAACAGTGGCTAATTCAGTATAGTACAACTTTAAAGCTCTAGAATTCAGATAATACGAGCAATGTATAATCGCATTAAAAATCTTATGAAAAGCATGTTAATATAAATAAAAGTACTTATCTAAAAAAAACTGCTAATTGACAACTGTCGATCTGAGCGCTAGCCTAGTGAAACACATTGCTCAAATAGTTTTAAGTTTAGGTGATAGTGTAGTTAGTTAGGGTAGTGCATACAATTGTCAGACAATGTTATTTACATTGCGAAGCACGCCATTAAAGCCAAAAATAGCGACACTAGAGACCAGTGCAGACACCCGCCGACCAGTACTTTAATGACACAGGCCTAAAAAGAAGATAACGATAACATCGCAGACGCAATGAACAATAGCACAAGAAACGTAGCACTCAGGGACAACCAATGACGAGGGTGTGTTCTGGACCACATCCAGCGATGAGATAAGCGGGTGCTTTAAGAAAAACGCAGGTGTATCTGCTGTCTGAGACCGCTCACATCCGAACTGATTTCTCTCATCTTTACAAGGTAAACAAGATATTCTAAATCAGTGTGTAAAGAGTCGATACAAAATTATTTAACTGAGGTAAGACGAACACTCCTGACCGGTCGCATCACAACCTAGTACGAGATCAGAGGGACAACAAGTCATTCTGAAAGAACCCTGCGACTTCATAAGTGAGTCCTTTTCAGGAAAAGAAGAATTAATTGCACAGTAAACGATGATAAATGTACAAAATGAAATTAAAATTTATAAGAGATTAATAACCTTGATGTAACGTTTTCACTCACCTCAATAGAAGCATGTTGATTCTAATGAAATCCCACTGAAATCTGCCCTCTAATTTATGTACCTCAGCGTACTGGCGATAGATGATTGGTAATATGAATGTCATGTACCATTTACTTGCACGCTGCTGAGTGGACAGGATTCGCACTAGAAATGTATATATCAAAACCACAACTAACGTTAACGTTCTGTCCTATGGATGACTAATTATTTTTCTACATCATTCAACGAATAAGAAAAAATCAGTTATTAGGAAAATGAACATTTGCATACAACGATCAATATAACATAAGTTCTAACGAAATTTTGTTTTTGGTGACTGACATTGAACATATCAATAAAGGTCCGGTTACGGTTTGGAATAGAGATTTTCTTAAGTTATTAATTCATGTTACTTCATAAGAATCATATTAGACACAGCGTATGAAAGCCTGAACTCTTAGGTCATGACTATTCACAATTTATAAGTAAACACCTCCAATAAAAACCATACGTATGCTTTGGAGCACTATTTTCACTAAATGTCATATGGAAATAATAAAAACCCAACGGAAGATCCTGCAAAACCTCTACTGTGATCTCTATCCCATTTGAAGAAGTCTAGCTCATTCATTTGAGAAACAATGAACAGCTATACGAAGTCCCTTCACCCGATAAAAATCTATAGACGAAGAGCTGATAGAATATGACCAGCGTCTGTTTTGAGAGTATGTAGGTAGAGCTTTCGCCTTGTGATCGGAGGTATTTCGTGAGCTCGAGCCCCGAGCTCAGTTAATGAAACGGCCTAAATACGTTTCCTACCTAAACGGCTGTAGATTTGCTCTTTTGTTATCCTACCTCGCTTTCTCGGAGGGTCCGTATTGCCCTACAACTCGGATCTTGTATAACAAACGCAGCGAGAGATTACATTGATGTCAAACGTCCACTTCAATAAATCCAAAAAAACAATTAATTACTAAAAATCGAGTGTAGGCAACACGGACCTTCCGATAGAAGAGCGAAAGGCGCTAGGGTCAGCGAGTATCAATGAACGACTAAGCCACCCTTCTATTGACGGTCACAACCGCCCGAGCCCTTTACGTCGAAATACGTTAAACGGGATTATCCCGTAGTCATAATCTACTTAGGGAAAATGGACATTTCTAACAAAGGGTATGAAACAAATCAGTCAACATATACTGGTTAGTGGATAATTTGCTTAATTCGCAAACAGGTCATTATAGCTACCATTAGAATTTGCGAAATTGATGACTTCCTCAAACGAGGATCGTTATAACCCTAGCAGCGTTCAATCTTTTTTGTTCAGATCCAGTTTGCCATCGCAATCTTAAAAAGTTCCTAATCAATTATCGCCTAGCAACTCGCTCCTTGGCGTATTCGATGATACTACATACCTGGGAGAGCGCAAATACATCCACCAGTAAGCTAGAGTGCAATAGCTGGATAATAATTACTAACATAAAAAAAGTGAAAAGATTAACCGAAATGCTGCAAGAATAACAATCTCACGACGTTATCATATAATTGTAAATGATATTGTTCAGTCTGCTCATAATTAAAGAAGTCAAATAAGGAACATATAAAAGTAAAAATAAGTATCCAAAGATATGAAGCAGATATGTCAAGATTCTGTGGTGTCTTTATTTATCGACGTGCTTGGGGAATATGCAAATGTGAGACCATATATTGTGAAAATTAATAGATATAGTAAATTGATGAACACATCAACATTATTCCATACTATATGTGAAGGTTGAAGGATCACGGCATTTTTTGTTTTTATCCCGTAACAGGTTTCTGTACAAATTCTCGCCCTTCATATTTTGAAAATTACAAAATAAAAAGATCATGAAGCCCAAGGCCTCAGAGGAGCCGCCCCAATTAGTTGCCCATAAGGAATAACTCCTAACCCGGCGGATTGTTGAAAACGACACACTCGCATCTTCCAAAATAAACTTACATAAATCCAAAAACATAGCAAAAATCCGATACAATATATCTATACTAGAAACGGCCCAGCATGCTCTTAATATCTACTTTAGCTATACTTGTAGTAGGACCAACTCATGAGTGTCTTCTAACAAAAATATGTGTCTGTTTCCCAACGACTAGAAATCGTATTTCGGGCAAGCTCAGCCGGATCTTTCTCCTGCGGTATAAACAAAAAGACGCAATTATCTAATATTTTGCATATCACTGTTCGTTCTATGCTATGGACTGCATTTCTATCAATTGCGTTCATAACCTCTATGAATCAGGGTCCGGGTTTAGAATAGGTCCCCAGCATCCCCTTGGACGTGTCCGTAAGAGGCGAACTAAATCTGGGCGGTCATTCGGATGAGACCGGAAAACCGGAGAGCGCCCGTGTCACAGCAGGTGTGGCACGATAAACGAACCCTCCCTGCTCCAAAGGCCCTGAGTGCCGAGCACAGGACCATGTTTCATCAAAGGTTCGTATGCCCAGCGTAACTCGCTACGCCAGGACCGTATGAGGTCCGCGGACTAACACAAAACTCTAAGACGCAATTTTATGTTTCATTAAAGAGCGTAAACATTACAACGGCCCTAAGTTAAGCCAAATTTCACAACCTGGTCAGAAAATACGACCCGACTAAATATTTGGTATGCGGGTTTTAAAAAAAGGGGCCCCCTTCTTTGGGGGGGGGGGGGGGGGGGGGAAAAAAAACTTTAAAAGGAGCCTTTTTAAAATTTAGGGCGTAGTCTACGGACCTTTGATGACAACAGGCTCCAAGGCTAAATTTTGCCGCCCTTACACCGGCATGGTGACGTCTCCATATGAGTGGAATATTTCTCGAGTGGGACGTTGAAAACTAGTATTAATTCAATCCAACACTCATCACTTTGAATTCTCTATGAGACCTCCACCTCCGATAGTAGAGCACTTGAGTATGCCACCACTTTTGCAAAAACAATTCGACCAGTCGAAACTAATAATAGCGGTGAACATGCTTATAGTACCAAAATTTTAATTAATCATTTTTGTTGATTAAGTGTTATAAGATTTCACCCAATTTTATTTTTGATTTTGAGTTTGGCTGGCCAAAATCTGACCTCATGTAAAAAGAATTCTTATTAATTAACTACAAATAAAGATATACGAATCTATGTAGTGGTGAAGAAATGATTGATTTCATCACCAAAATAAAAATATGAGGAATGCAAGCTAAAATGTATCAGAATTTCTACATTCCACAAGGCGATAACCTCTTTCTGGCTTTCAGGGAAAATAACATGCCAATCCATTGACAATAGGGTTAATCAGTTTATCTCAAAAACATGGATCTTCAGATCAATGTTATGTTAAGGAAAAATAATCGTAACTGTCAGAACTATGATAAATTATAATTTATTGTTACAGCTGAAGCTTTTGAAAATCAAAATCGTCTTTGATTGATTTGGTTAGCCTCGCTATAAAACAATTATCTGAAGAACAAAGGAAAACGCTTTGGCACCACCAATAAACCTTCCTTATTTTGATGGTTGGTTAACGGTCATTTGGCATGCATTCTATAACGTAATGCGCTCAGCCATAACAGACTTGCAAATGACGTAAAATAGCATAAAGTTACATTGTTGACGTCATCAAAAGCGGCCGTCAAAGCTTCAATCTCTCGGCAATCTTTACACGACAAACGAATCGAATATATTGCATAGAGAACGATAGTTCAAACTCACAACTTTATTGCAGGATACTTGTATCATTTAATTTCCGCATCCAGCTTATTGTGTACAACGATATCTGAAGACTTTGCGTATCAACGTCTCTCGTACACCCTGAGTGGCTCTTTCGTAGAACTATTAATATCCTCTTTAGCACATGTGCAGAATTTTCATCGAAATGTTTAAGACCCTATGCAACTATATGAATTGGGACCCCATCCGAAGGGGAAAATACCTGACTAACATAGTTTTTTAAATAACAAGCACAATACCCTAAAACAAACAGTGAAACGGTTATAATAGATCTTTATCTCAGGTGATTAAGACTCACTCCACGACACACAGAAGAATAGTCTAGGGATGGAATTAGGTTGTAAGTAATTATTTTTCGGATTCCTTGAACGACAAACGTATATATACATTGTATGCAGGGGTACCAAACACAAGAGGAAACATCAACCAAGTTGCAAATATAACAAACGAATAACGTTTTTCAGTGAGCATGGCATTAAGAAATGCAATTGCTCTGCTGCATATTTTCCTATGATGCGCTAACGCACATCATAGAATATGCCAGCAAGAGCAATTGCATTCATAACGGCCATGTTCACTTGAAAAACGTTATATTCCTCTTATAATCTGAAAAAGCCTAGATTTTTAAAACTCTCTCTCGTTGAGGAATCGCTTGTGTCCAAAGTGTGGAGGGAAATCATAGCGTTTGGATGCAGTCAAATTTTGAACTCTCTCCTCACATATGGAAACTTTTCAGGTTATCCTCATAACATCTCTTTAGATGTTATTTACAGATCCACTTCATCCTTGATTGGACCACCGACTGTCTGGAAATATGTAGTGCTGCACCAGTTCATCTACTTCGACGAAGATTTCTGTATCGAATAGCTGTTAGTAGTTTAGTCAAAAAAGAGCGAGAAATACGGCTCGCGCCAAGGCTTGAAACCTCGCAATAGCATTCTTAACGCCCGCAATCCACCCCTGTCGAGTATTACACGTGAGCGTCGTGGATCTTCTGCTCATAGCGTAGGTCGAACCGGAGATAAAACCAAATACAATCCCGCCCAGCCTCACACATACATGGGTAGCGGCACTACTGGAGCCAGACGATATATCTTGTTTTGTAAGGGTTTTTATCGCCAACATTGCGGATCCACATAAAGCGTATTGGTAATTCAAATTATCCTGATTCTTCGGGAATTTAATTGGAAAAGTATTTCAAAACTAATAGTACCTCAGAGGTGAATTACTCTCTCGCGACTCATTTCACTCACTTTAGATTGCGGAATCTCGCCTACCTCTGTAGCGCGAATACTCCGTATGCTACGAGGTTATATCCGCGACCGCTGATGCCGCTCTTTTTATTTTAGTCGAGAATATAATAGACCCCCAGCGTCCTGACACCACAATTGTATAACCTCGCACTTTTTTTCATTCGAAGAATCCTGTACAGGATACATCCGAACTTTGTATAGGACAACCAAATGCTTCTACAGGAACCAATCAGATTAATTTCTTACAATTTGAATTCCCCACATTTACAGTTTCCTGCGGAAGGCATGCCTGGCAAAGCACAATCGGGATCCACTGTCAGTACCCGGATATTTCTAACCGCCAACGATGCATCTGATTGGTCTAATCCAAAGTTTATTCTTGGTGTATCCCATATACAGAATGACCTTCCCAGTTCACTGGCGTTAACGAATATTTCACTTATTCACCCTCAGACGTCACCATTACCGCAGTAGAAGTCGCTGCAAATTCAGAACTTATGCTTAGTATCATCGTAAGTATTATTAGCAGTGAGGGTTTCTTTTGCGTGCCACACATTATCTGCGACACGAGACCTCAATTCTCTAAGTCACATGCCAAAAAAGAACCGTATCTCACTTCACAATGCCGAGCTCTTTGGGCGAAGAAGCATTCACTACCTATTTAAACGTCTTCAGGTTTGACGTGCCGGTTGTTTGCTCGCGGAGCACGGGGCTCGAATGCACGACCACTGAAGCCGAAGGCGAGAGCTCTACCACTGAGCTACCGCGTACCCGGTCCTCAGGATTGGGCAATGAAGTATTCATGAATTTTTTTAAAAAAATATATATTACGTGCTTTTGGATATTGGATTATAAGCGGCAGATATGTGGGGGGTATAGAGATGGTTCGATGTTGGAACCCTTCTTTTTCCTCAGATAGTTTTGCGGTGGTTATAAGTGATGTAAACTCACGCAATTTCTTGAAGGCTATTAGACTCCCTACATTTGAGCAAAATCACACAGTTCATGAAATGACAGAGAACTATAGCAGGCAACGTCTAACTCTCTCGTCACACAGAATCCTCACACCCTCTCTCTCTCCTAGCGAATTTACTATACCGTCATGACAACGCGCGTGCGGTGTGCTATACATAATCAGAATCATCCGTACAACAGTTCTTTTAAGTAGACATTCCTTGATTAAAGAGCAAAAAAAGAAAGACAGAAGGGAGGTAAAAGAGCTCCTTATTTCCTCTTCGTGCATAATACTAGCAACTTCAAATCAATGTAAATTCATATAATATAACCAAGAATTCATGATGGATCTTCATTACCTATACATGTAATATACTATGTATTGGTGTTTTCTTTCTTTTTTGGTATCGTCGAGGGATACATTTGCGATGTTACCCAAACAACCAGACATCTACATCTAGCTTGGCACAAAGTGAAATTTCACTATTACGTTGCATGATAGTTAAGAATTAACGATCTACAGAACTAACAGTCAAGATAGTTCATAAAGAATACCAGTTAATTGATTTCTAAGTTAGTTCTACTTCAGAATGCAGTTGTGTCAGTTAAAATTCAGAAGCATACGTGACTAGCATGTTTTTATGTCTGTGTCGATTATCACTAGCAGAATCCCCAACTGGTGTGACCAAAACATTTTATTCAGCTATCTGCATCGTTCAGCTTCCTCTATCCTAAATCTTGTTGCACCCCTGATCACAGTGACAGTATTGTAATACAGCTGTGATTATCAACAGCCTCGCATTACACCGCAAGCATTGTTGCCCTAGCAAGAAATTTATCCTTGTGATAACGAATAAGCGGATATCAATCGTGGACAAGCATTTCAAGTTCATACAATTGCTTCAAAATATGTAAAGGAGGGAGTATTCACCTGGGTTTTAATTTCTTATATATTCGCAATTGTATCTGGGTTCGCGATAACAAAAAACCTTATGCTTCACTCACCCTCGTGATTGCTTATTCAAGGTGGCATCTGGGAGTATGATTTTATTGCATATTATGCTTTACTATCGCGAAATTAAAATTACCGTGAAATATTGACAGATAAAAATCGCAAAATTTAGGCCCCGGCAGCCAATTAACGCCTAGCTTACACGTACCGTAATACATTGTGTGTTAATTTGTTAACATGTAATTGCACATTTATCCATTAATCATTTACTGAGTAACTGAAATAAAAATGGAATTTTTATCTTGCTTACCATATAAGGAAATTTGGATATGATCTCGCAAACTGAAAGAACCAATAATAAAGCATAATTTGTGAACATTAATTCATATCTGTATAAATGGGATTAAAGGACGATTAACATTACTCGAGCATTATCGCTTTTGTCAGATCTCATTCCTTGCAATGTAAAGAATCACATGTGATAACATGTTCTATTGGGCTCCATAAAGTTGATTTACCAGTTACATGCCAATATTCCGAATATACCCAAGTATTGACTCAGTAAACAAAAAGATTTTTTCTTTTGATAATCAGGGAAATATTATACGTTAATAACATATAGCATTACATATCTGCCATCATAATTTCAACAACATACAGGGTGATCCAAAATTTGAATTTCAATAATATTGTCAATAGTCGTTCTATGTATTTCATTTATATGTCATTTCAAACTGCTATAACTATCATTTTGGTAAATAAATAAATAAATACCGGGGAAAACGTTGATGTTGTCGTGACAATATGACGTCATAAAACTGCTACTTATCAAAATAGAAGGCTGCAGAAGTCATCCAGTTATATTTTGAGACACATTCACCCGTAACAGTAATTTTTATTAAAAGAAGTCGTTCTACACTCGAAACTGTCGTGTTTGGAGAACAGGGAACCTCAGAATTAGAATGAGACACCGTTGTATGAAGATGAGGTAACATTTTGAGCAGCTCTTAGTTCTGCTAGAGACTTTGGGCCTTTTTTTTGGGGAAATCGATGGCTAGGTGAAAATTGTTAACATTGACCGTTACCTGCACCTTCTGAGGAACATATTCATTCCAGCTATGCGCAAGCGAAGAATTTTATACGCGAATATTTATTTCCATTACGATGGAGCCATCCCACACACGTCAAGACAAGTTCTTGGTTGGTTACAGAAAAGATTCGGTCAAAAACAGATTTCGTTCAGGACGGACTGTGTTTAGTCACCACATTCTCCTGAATTAAGTCCCCGTGACTTTTTTCTTGGATTTTTTACAGACAAAGTGTATATATGCACCAAAGCCAAACACCCTGGAGGGTCTTTTAAAAATTAGCAATACACCGAGAAATTCGGAAAATTGCTCTAGACATATGCAGAAACATGACCAATAGCTTTAATGACTTTAACTCGTGACTGAACAAAAAAAAAAGACGTCACATAGAGCATGTGCTATAAATAATAGCATTATTTTGATACAGGATTACTCTTTTAATAAATCTGTATAAAATATGTGACATGTACTGGACAAAATGTTATAGCATATATTAAAATTTGAAATATTTTTTACTTAAGAGTTTTATGCTATTTGGAAGAATTATTATCATTTTAAATGGTATCAGATATTTTGGATCACCCTGTATATCAATCGATAAGTTATAGAAGCTGAGATTATTTAGCAGCCTCCCAAAAAAAGTCAACTATTTTGCTGAATAGATATATATGATGCCCCACCTGTTTTACCTTAAATCAAACGATATTAGGTCCACATCACATTGAAATAAAACTTGACTCAGTTCTATTGAGAGTTATGGATAAAGTTTTGTAAGACACCCAAACTAATCCATTCG
>CAJDSM010015392.1:710-12044 GCA_903981925.1 Ostrea lurida
TACATGTAGATATACGCCACTCTCTTTCTTTTACCTGAGTTGTGAACGTTCGTGCCGTAAAATCTATATTTTATGATAGGCAACTTTGTTACAAGTGTACGCAATATGTCTACTTATAGACTGCTTCCTAGAAAATATCATGTCTAAAACCAAATGAGAATTGACAAACACTAGAAACTGGTTCAATGTGTTGAAATGAACTTATTTGAAATATTAAAACAAATCTGCCTTAAACAAAACGTTTTATTATAATAGCATATTTAACATACGTAAACAAAAACATGGCTTATATAAATAACAAAAGAATCGGGAGTGCTGTACCTCACTTGTAACTCAACAACTGACATTAAAACTTTCGCTGATCATTAGAAATACCTTGGTTAAGCCCTGTTTGTATTAAAAATTGAAAAATATAATTTGATTTTTTTTAGTTCAACTTTAATTAAGTCAAACTAATAACTAAACTTTTATGACAAACGGGATGACTTCAGCTACTCGATGTATATGTAGCAATATTTTTTACTCAACTNATGACGAACGGGATGACTTCAGCTACTTGATGTATATGTATATGTAGCAATATTTTTTACTCAACTTATTCGATATGCGGGAACGTGTTCTATGTATGATCAATATGGTGGTTTCAACAGTCTCGTTTCAAGTAAGTTTTTCGCAAATTCTGTGGTCTTTATTTATAATTTTCTTATCTGTAATTAGCAGCTCTCATTAGGTCAAATGTTGTCTGACGTGTTTCATGCCAAGCTTTACATAGTTGTAATATAGGCCTAAAATGTCATTTTGGTTGAAATAATTTCGGTTCAGTTGAAAAAAAATATTAAAAAACGTTTGAATTTCTCACTTCACGCTGATATCTAAGCCAACTTTTATTTCAGGACTTGTTAATTAATTGCTTAGACCATAAATTATGGCTAAAATTATTTTATCATCTAATTAGAGATAAATTTAAACATCTATATTTATATATCGCATTACACCTTTAATGATATTATGATTTATTACAATTTGTACTAAAACCCCTCTAAATGATGTCAAAAGTTTAAACATATTATAGTACAATGAACTTCATTTAAATATCTTTAGAATCGATGGTGAAATATGTAATGTCTGTCTGGATTTTTTAGTTGGGTGAATATTTTCTGTTTTCCACTTGTCACTATAGATATACCCTTCCCCCACTCCACTATATAGTATTCTCCTTGGCCATTATCAATACAAGCTGAGGACAACTANCTCCTGGGCCATTATCAATACAAGCTGAGGACAACTACTTGTTATTAAGAATTTACTGTTCGCGAATCTCAACCAAACTGTTTACCGGGGGTATATTTCATTATACAGAATGTCCATTTAGATAGTAATAAGTCTTTAAAAATTTTGTTTAAATTCTGAGATATGAAAAATAAAGTTAAATATCATTTCCTGCACATGTGGTCGCCCGCATTTGTTTGCGTAAATTCGGTATCTTACGGACAAAATCACCGAGGACAATTTATCTTAATGCAAAAATAAAACTGAAAACAGAATTTTGGTTACTCGGTGAGGTTTATAATTAATGTTATGATAGTTTCTAAACATAGGAATTCCTAGAATGTGGTTCATCCTAATCTGTCTTTATTCTTGATGCCAAGGTTAGTGATGAATCAAACGGAAAAACGATTCATATGTCGATTTCCAGTCTCAAGACAATCACTGTTCATCATTTTCATTTGGTTTTTTTCCACGTTAAGAATATTTATAAGCCCGTCAAAGACAGGAAGTTTTATGGTATGGCGTTGTCAGTCCGTCTGTCCGTACTTTGTAAGCAGGATAAAGACCAAACCGTGTTGGTACATTTGATCACAATGTATTAAGAGGAAGATGCCAGTTGCTTTTCAAGGTCCAAGGTTGATGTCACAGAATCAGTGCCTTGTAGGCAAAATACAAACCGAACAAATGGGACTAGCTATAGGACAGTCAAACTCGGTATACACATTCCTCATGCCAAGTGGAGAACAACTTTTGTTCTTCAGGGTCAACGTCGTATCATCACTTAGGATAAGGTGAATGTAACAAACAGTGATCAATCTTGTAAGTCCCAAAAAATAAAAAACAAGAGTTGGGCAAACACGGACCCCTGGAAACACCAGAGATGGGATCAGGTGCCAAGGAGGAGTAAGCATCCTCTGTCGACCGGTCACACTCGCCGTGAGCCCATTATTAAGAGCAAGTGAACGGAGTAACCTGCAGTCAAAATCAGTATAAAAAGAATGGCTTAACAATACCCATGAAACACGTCAGACAGCATATGACCCAATGACAGGATGTATGGGCAAACTAGATCGTTATAGCGACCACAGACTTTAAACGTGACTGTTGAATATCTTGCAACAACAACTTGTTTGTGAGAAGCCTGCCTCGATTCAAAATTGATCATACGCAGAGCAAGCTCTTACGTATCGAATAAGTTGAGAGACATACACATGCAGGTGATGATGGAATGTTGCTACATAAATAGGGAAGTTGACGAAGGAGAAACTGATAGCGTCTCGTTTGTCTTTAATGTCTATGTTCAATAAAATATCCTAAGATGAAGCAGATATGGATAACTCTGTGGTGTCCTTTATTTCTATTTCACTGGGATATATTGAATCGACACATGGATGAAAATTATTATTACATGTATCATGAATCTAGATAAAGCGTCGTCGATATATCGAAATGTCGAATTAAACATCAACTCTAATTTTGTTTATTCTTAAGTAGAAGCTTTTAAATGAATTCTACCTCGTAAGAATATAAAAACAGATCAGCTAACAAAGGAGCACAATTTGTGCCCATGAGAATTCCAACAGACAGTTGGAAGACCTGATCACCAAAAAAAACTACAATGATACTGTCAATGAAGAACTCCAGCATTACTTTAATATCAACTTCAGAGTACTTGTGTGTAGGATCAGAGTAGAGTTTAACAATGTAATTTTTAGAATGACCGATCACAAGATATGAATATTTCCCTTTTTTCCATTTCTGTTGAAGAAGCAACTGTCTATATTGTTAAAAATTCTAGACTTTAGGAAAGGCCGTGCGAAGTGTTTATTGAGAAACAATAGACATCCTTCACATATCATAAGGTGTATTATACAGGTAGGTACCAAAGTTGACGGTCCTAGCCCCAATAAAGTATGGTCTCTACTCTGCCTACAAGGCTGTTACTATGACCTTGACCTTAAAAAACAATAGGCATCTTCCTCTTGTCATAACGGTTTGTCTCCTCACAACGTTTTCTTACTAAGTGATACTATGTCCTTAGAAACCAACAAGGATGGACAAGTTGGAACATGGCCAGAACAGCAGCACAGGATAGGAAAAGAATGGACAGTCAGCGTGGAGGCCTTATGCGGAGAGATTTAAGGTTAAGGTGTAAGGTGAGGATAATATGTCCTTTACTTTGACCAGGCACCTTTCTCTCATCATGGTGATTAAACGTACCAAACTGTAAGATCCTGGGGGTTATGGTTTGATCTGCATCTTGTCTACAAGGCTCGGACAGACAGACGGACGACGCCATTCCATAATACCATAATCTTTGACGGGCGTATAAAAACCAATCGAAATCAAGATCATGGTAACATCATTATAGTATGTGTCTTTGATAGCTAGCGTAAAAGAAAATCACCAATACCCTTTCGGTAACCTTCACCATTTTTCATCAAAACTCAATGCTTTCTGCAAGGCTTCCTTACTGAAGGACACAATTCCTGAAAGTCTGACAAATTGAATGTTTGGTAAGAATTATACACAGAGAAGATAGAGAACCTAGATATTGGTATATTAACTATATGTACATGTTAATAATTTCAAACATCGAAACGGGCTACTATTTGTGTATCAATTCTCACATTCTCAAATTATTTTTACGTGATCTCGCCCCGGAGAAATCATGAATACTGACAGCATCCGAAAAAATGGCTGTTTTCCACGGACCCAGATTAGAACTCTGAAACAGTGACAACGTACGCATATATTATTAAATACTAGGGATGGCAATTTTTAATCGGTTAACCGATTACTCGGTCGGAACAGTGGTAATCGGTTGCAAAATCCATAATCAGTTGATCGAAAAAAATAAAATAAATAAAAAT
This sequence comes from Ostrea lurida, assembly GCA_903981925.1. NCBI lineage: Eukaryota > Metazoa > Mollusca > Bivalvia > Ostreida > Ostreidae > Ostrea > Ostrea lurida. The sequence continues at coordinate 4,853 of CAJDSM010015392.1, forward strand.
GTGTATATTTAAAAAGTATCTTACCACAAATTTCCCAATCCATTTTCAAAAGCTCTGAATAGGGGCGTTTTGAGTTTCATGTATCAATTAGTTAATTTGGAGACAGCTCTCTGTATAGGTGGAGCGTGAAGACAAGTGCTAATTACTGTTCCTGCTACAGTGTTTCTTTAGTCGGACAGAAAGGACAATAAGATTACTGTTGAGTAGTGTTGAGTAGATGTTTTTACCTTCAGGAATTTATCATTGAACATGCCGCCCCTCTCCTATTCTCAGATGATGTTGAGCAATTTTTTTGGGATAAAAACTGCAAATTACGATATATTTCTGAAAAATGGTGCAAGTAAAGAATAAACTTGTGAAATCTGGACTTTGGTATTTATTTCTCTTGAAGTCTTGTGCATGTTTAATTATTTCTTGGTTTTTTGGTTGTTTTTTTACACTTATTGCATCAATTGTTCCGATTCAACGTAAGAAGAATATTACTGGAGTGTTGCATTGCATTTTTTGTGCATTTAAACAGAGAAAACTTGAGAAATTGAAGTCATCAACTATGTCTCAAAATGTACATGTATATATATGATACGATTAACCGGTTAATCGGTCGGAACGAGTTGCGGTTAACCGATTAGCGATTCTGTATTCGATTGCCATCCCTATTAAATACAGGGATTTAAAACTTTAGTTTTTACCCTCATAATCATTAATACACATGTAACAGTGAAACATGTGATGAAACTATTTAGACTTACATTTTTCAAAAACGTTTCATTATCAGTTCCCTTCTAGTGAATTTGCCCCGTGGGGATCCGGGTTAGAATAGGTCCTCAGCATCCCCTTGCGTGTCGTAAGAGGCGACTGAATGGGGCGGTCATTCGGATGAGACCGGAAAAACCGAGGCCCCGTGTCACAGCAGGTGTGGCACGATAAAGATCCCTCCCTGCTCAAAGGCCCTGAGCGCCGAGCATAGGCCTAAATTTTGTAGCCCTTCACCGGCATTGGTGACGTCTCCATATGAGTGAAATATTCTCGGTGGGACGTAAAACAATAAATAATCAATCTAGTGAATTTTGCTGAAGGAGATTTAAGGTTTGCATTCCGTCTCACACTGTCCTTTTGTTTGTCAGTCCGGCCATTGTTTTTTCTTCATGCTTGCAGATATTCATTTGATAATTGGTACCTTGCTTTACCTTGACATGTTACATTTTTTGCAGAATCATGGCCCTTGGACTTTGTACATGTAAACTAATGGAAATACTCAGTTTTCTCCTTTTTTGTTTACATTGGAAAATTAAATGTAAATATTACTCTATAAACTATGCAGTTATTCTGCATGTATTATTGACATTAGTCGTTAATTTTGATGCCTTTAATTTTTTATTATTTAATTTTTAAAAGAAAATGAAACGCTGCCCTTGCCTAAAACAGGATGCAGTCTGAATTTTAAAAAGTACTTTAAAATTAAAAGATAAAAATGAGAAGTTTAAGATAATTCCGGGATGAAAAGTCATTTTGTGGTTGATGAACAGTATACATTCATAGATTTATGGCCGCTGAGGTCTGCGGTCTTTGAATGCATTTTGCATATAAAAGTGTTCTGCATTTCGTAATGTAATTAGCTTTTACCTAATTATATAATCTATACAAAGAACAATACAGGTATATATTGATTTAAAGCAGTTCCATCCTCTTGTGATGTAAATAGGTTTTGGTAAAAATATCACTTAAGACTGTTGCACACGATGCAGTGTAATAATATTGTTTTGGGGGAATTTTATTCACTGAATAAAATAAAATAAAACAAATAATTGGTAAACACCTGATACTGAAATTAAAAATGTTGCCAACGCAATAACTCATATACTGGTATTTCCTTTACTGTTATATACGATGCAATTTAACTGTTGACATTAGCAATTTGTCGATTCAACAAAGTTTTATATATCTTTGTTATTCATTTTAATGAAAATATGCGATTTTCTTTGTGAGCATCAAAATTCTGTTTTTGCATATCTGATATCTCTAAAAATGTGACAGCATACAGTTTCCATCAAACTAAACTGAGTGGAAATTAAAACAGTTTTTGCCCACTTTGAACCATTATTGATAAGTCACATGGAGTGGAGCATAAAAAAATGTTTGTATTTCCCCTTCAACCCTCCATATAGAACTTTAAATAGGTACATGTACGGAGACGAAGAAAGATATACGTCATACAAATTACGATATACAAAAATGAATCTTATTATTTTTTCGGGTGATGCAGGTATCACCGAATTTTAGACGCAAAACTCATCAATGCGCGCAAGCGCATTGATGAAAAGTTTTACCGTCTAAAATCTCGGTGATAACCTGCATATCCCGAAAAAATATAAGATTTATTTCTTATCATTTATTTTATATTACAACAACAAAATAATGTTTATTAACTTTACTCGTTGTCCAGGTACATGATCGAAAAATCACCTCAATTCTTAAAGGTGTTTTAACCAATGAGAATCGGCGCAGGTGATCACGTAGAATAAATTAAATGATAAAATAAACAGGTGAAGATAAACAACAGTGATCAAGTAGCATATATAAGGACACAAGATTAAGAAAATGGCAAACACGGACCCCTTGACGTGCAACAGACGGGATCAGGTGCCAAGGATGATTAAGCATCCCCTGTTGACCGGTCACGCCCTTCGTGAGACCAAAATATAAACTTAAGTATAACTAATACTTCATTCGTTGTGCAAATTACTTCTATCAAGTGTACAGATAAATCATGCAGCATATCTAGAGACTCCCTTCCCACCACAAAAAAAAAAATCAATCTGGAAAATCTTGAAAGATTATGACATCCAAAATATTTTTTTAGTCGGAGTGTTTTATCCTGGTTAGTTGAAAAGAGGGAAGTACGTGTTTAGATACAAAATTTTGAATTACAATTGGACCCGTTGTGTATTGACGACATTTTGAACAACTTCTGTTTGCTGCATGTTTTGTGTAGTGCAAAAAAGAGAACATCAATGATCTCGATTTTCAGTCTATCAAAATTAAATGTGATGTATAACAAAATACTGCGAAAAGGTTTCTTTTAGAACCAAATTTGTTTACTCTATTTTACAGAAATAGAATTTCATAGAACGCAGTATTGATTTAAAAAAGACAGCTGTTTCTCATATATCGAGACATTTACTTCTTAGGTATTATTCCAAAACCACAAAAATTTACCACACGAAACTATATACATCAGCAAAGTTATATCAAGTTTGAAAAAACAGGACGGATTGTTTTTGTTCTTTACATAAATTTGAGCCACTGTATCATTCTTGCGGTATTACATATGTTTGAAATGCTGCAGTAAACAATGTAACTCTGATGTACCACAGTCAAATCCCGTATAAACATGAGTTTATGCATTTTTTGTACATGCCAGTATCATGATGCCCGTTCCACTTACCAGAAGACAAGGACTTCGTCTGTTTACTTAACATTAAATATGATGAGAAAAAGATAATAAAAAAGGTAGTAAATGACCAAATGATATTAAAATATCCTACAAAATTAACATGAAAACATGATTGACTAACCTTTTTGTGCATTCGAAATAATGCTGGGGCAGTCTCGAAATCTGCTCAATAGAACAGCATTAAACAAACAAGAGCAACGAACCACGCAGGACGTTAACAGAAACGTTCTATGGATACTTGCAAATCGACCTACATTGTACAAATCTTGCGGTAACCATTCTGATTTTTTCTAAAGCATCCACATTCCCTAGGTGACAAAAGTTGTTGCAGTGTCTGGATTTTTTTTTAAACAAAACACATTTCAAAAGCTGATTGGTAACGTTTTCTTACTCACCCTGAATATAATTATATCTAATTATTTCATATTTTCTGCGGTACGGAGACGAGCGGAAAATAACAGACTTCCAAATTTGGAAATGGGGTGGTATTCATGAGTCACGTGATGACGAGTTTGCTTTCGAAGGGTGCTCGTTTAGCACAAGGTATTTATTTAGTTCTAGCCCGTTTTCTTGGAAAGAAACACAAAAATCGATCATCTGAAATATATTGGTTTTGTTAAATATGTATTTTATTTTATTTTTTTTGGCTAAATATGTATTTATCTACTATTTTTTCTAGAATTTTTTTCTTTTAAGAAAGTTTTTTTTTATTTACCTTGGGTTTTTCCTGGCCGATCACGACGTTGGTGAAAGAATGCTTAATCTATTTTTGTTTATAGTCACAATGACTGGCATAATAATTTTCATATAGAGGGGACTCTCTGTTTATGTCGTCATCGATGCATAATCACACTCAATGATTTCGTTGTTCTGCATGTCCGTCTATATGACATGCACTAGAATTTTTAGATAATATTCAGAGATAAGTCCTCAATATTTACCTTATATGTTTGTAAGTATATCCTTGTGTGAGGGTTGTGTAATGTGCTCATGCACTCATAGGCGTAGGACTGTTTTGAGGGGAGGGGGCAAACTTCTAAATAAGTGGACAAGCAACAAAAAGAATGATAAAATAAAGGGCACATAGACACTGTTGTTTGAAGGTGGGTGGGGGGGGGGGGCAAAACTTCTATAATTTGTGACAAGCAAAAATAATAATAATCAAGGCAAAAAAGAGAAAAAGCACAGTAGACACTGTTCGTAACTACTAGACTAGTATTCATTATCAGCTTGAAAAATACTTGACAAAAGTTGGAAGGGCAAAAACATAGTTTTGCGCCCCCCCCCCTTTCAAAGTTAGGGATTGGCCCCTGCCCCCCCCACGCGTCCCCGGCTCCTAAGGTACTAGGATTATGGACATGTAGATTACTGGTACATGTAGCATTGATGGCGATACAATATTCCACGGAACACGCTCGTTTTATTGATTAGATCTATTTATGTTTTATAAATTAGAACTATCTGCATGTACCAAATCTAGTCACGTCTAGAAGAATGGCTTATTCAGAAGTCAAAGTTTGGTAATTTCTGACTCACTTTCCCCCAGAAAATTTCTTAATAATTATAAATTATGATAATTTATATTGATACATTCTCTTGCAACGATTGGGGGATCAATTATCAATTAGAATATACGTCATGTCGTTCTCAATTGTCAATTGCTAAGAAGGAAATTCGTCTTTAAATACCGTACATCATCACCTTTTACATTACAATATATAACTCAAAATAAATCATGTCTTTGAATTTTTTTTGTTGGATACAACATGCTTGAATGGCAGAAATCAGGAACAAACAGATATATGCAATTTGAATATGCATCTATTTGTATATTTCAGCAGGTGAGAGAATAATATAAACAGATATATTTCTCTGTTGGCCAATCAAAAATGTCCAATCCATTCAAGATATTGCTGTCAGATGCGAAATTTTTTTTTTTAAAAACCTGAAGTATTCGAAGACTGTCAACTATTGCTCCAAATTCATTTCCTTACATCGAGTATTCATTTAGGATCGCACCATATGATATTGTGTTTCCTGGCTATATCGAAACGCATTGATCTATACTATACGAAATAATAATGTAATAAAGCTAGTTATTTAAATTTCATTTTTAGCAAGATCATTTGACTGATGATCCACAGTTTACATTGTGGCTATAAATTCGAAAGAAATATGCATCATTTCCTTGACTGTCCAAAATCTAATAATTTCTTATGTGTATAATTACATTAAATCTTATAAGAGCTTTTGATATATGTTCATTTTTGCAACCTTATCCCCTTTCTTCTCTTCCAATGCTCTCTCTCTCTCTCTCTCTCTCTCTCTCTCTCTCTCTCTCTCTCTCTCTCTCGCTCTCTCTGTGTGTGTGTGTGTGTGGTGTGGTGTGGTGTGTGTGTGGAAGCAGTTGCATAGTATTACTCGGCAAACCTCGTATTCACTCTTCATTTGAAACTCAATACTATACTGTTACATCTTCAAATAATATATCTTCGTACAATGTTATACAAGCTTGACCTTTGTATTTGGGAGAAATCTTATACAGGCTACGCCTCTTGCGTAATCCTCTTGAGTTACTCAATAAAAATGTTTGAATAATTAAAAGGTAGTTATTTTAGTTTCAACAATCCTCTGAAATTACGAAGTATGGAACATATATTTTATGTCATTGTGTTTGGTCATGATCTGTACATCATATTGTCATTATGTCAACTTTCGTAATTATTCTGTTTTCTTAGAAGAAAGTAAATCGGGGCGGTTTTTGGTTGATGCATGTCTGTACTTTTTTCTTGAAAATGCACGTGTTCATTAAAAGAAACTGTAAACTACTCGACATACTTGAGCATAAATATTGACGTTAAAAAAGTAGAATAAATATACATTTATGCAGTACGTTTTCAACAATTTGCGATTTTCTCCATTGTATTTGCAGGCGTCGATCAAGGCAATCACAAATGCAGGTCATATCGAAGGTTGAATTTAGTAGTTGCAGTAATACCTAAGTAACATTCGCATTTCCAATACGATTTTTGCTTTGAAGTTCTTGAAAATCTGGTTTATGTTACATGCCTAATAACATCAAGCTGACGTGACATTTATGAGACCAAATATCCGATCTTCAACAATCATTTTCTTTTCCCAAAGTTGAATCTTTCTTGATATTGTTTGTCCGTTTCTCGAAAAATTCACCAGGTACGTTCTTCGTCTGCTTATACACTGTCGATTGTCAAAGTCACTCTCATGGGAAGGGCACCTGCAAGCATGAAATGCCAGTGTTAATTTCGATTTTTTGAAAAACTAAAGATCACCAGTACCGCCCCAGCTTGGATTTTAGACTAATACCATTTAAAATTGTAAAGCAATAGTACTGCATACATTATAATTACATATGTACATATTTTCGTCGAATTTACCATGCCTGGATGGCATAAATCGGGAATTGTTACGTATATGCATGTTTTCGTATTTTTCAGTAAGTGCTACTGTACTGAGCTAAACGCATTTTTCTATTGGCCAATCAAGCATATTCAAGGCATTGCTATCATATACGAAAGGTAAGACGAATTGTGCTGTCCGAAAACTTTAAAATATTGCCCAAGATTAGTTCCTTTGCATAATGTATTCATTTAAGATCGCGCCATATATCCTTGTAATTCCTGGTTGCATGTGTATTTCGACATAATTTTGCTATGAAGAACCTAAATTGTATCCCACTGAACTCGAAAACAAAATCAAAGT
>CAJDSM010015405.1:710-12666 GCA_903981925.1 Ostrea lurida
TGATATGAATTGTTGGGCCGTTCTTTATACGTTGATTTTGACTGCGGATTAATACATTCACTTGATTAACTTATAGGAACCACTACGGATGTGACCGATCCACAGGGAATGTTTACTTCTCTTAAGCACATGATTTCACCTCTGGTATATGCAGGAATCTGTGTTTGCTCTATCTATTTTGTGTGTCTATTTTCATTGGAATTATTAGATTGATCACTATTTGTTATCTTTACCTTTTCACTTTGTAAACGTGCATATTTGCAGGAAATTCTGATCACTTATTTTTTTTCCCGGGACAAGTGCCCTTTATAACCTGGAAGTTTGACCTTGTTCTTGTTGGCACGACTCCTCTTAAGGATTATCCACCCTCGTGTGACGTCATAGGTTTTTCAAAAATCTTTATTTCATTAAACTTTGCACATGATGAAAATATAATCTTCTAATGGGGATTCATTCACTGGATATAATAAATAATTTGGTAAACTTTTGATATTGAAAAATTGTTATTTCCCATAGATAATTAATAAAATATTGTCAAGGGCAATAACTCCTATGATGGCACTTCCTCTACCTTATATGTATTCTACATTGATTTTTCTAATATGCACATTAAATTTAGGCCTATTTACAAATAAGCAGTTTTTCTAAACTGTTACATTTAAAATTTTCATTTTATTTATTTTATGAAATTCTGTTCTAACAAAAGTATTCAAAATGTGCGATTTACTGATGTTAACCAATACTTCTGTTTTTGTATGTTTGACATCTTTAAAAAGGTGGCAACATACACATTTTCCTTCGAAATAAATAAATAAAACTATAAAGAATTTTAAGGTCTGAACACATAAATTCCTTAAAATTCCTAAGTAGGGATAATCCTTAACAGAATTGCATGGACAATTGTAGTAAATAACTCATGGAAAATGGTGATTGAATTTCTTTTATGGGAATAGTGCACTTTTTAAATTTCAAAATATGGCCCTGGTTGATTGAAACTGAACCAATTTGATAGTGCAATTCCTCTGAAACCACTAGACAGAATGCCATGCCACTTTGTATTACACGTGGATATGCTGTTGCAAATGTTCATAGTTTCGTGAAATCCTTATTTTGTTCAAATTTCTTTCTGTTTTAGGAGAGAGAGAGAGAGAGAGAGAGAGAGAGAGAGAGAGAGAGAGAGAGAGAGAGAGAGAGAGAGAGAGAGAGAGAGAGGTCCCCATTTTGAACAAAAATGTTTGATTAAAGTATACTAATTGGTACTCGTCATTGGCACCGCTGAAACTTCATGTAACTTTGTATTCTATATGGACATCTGTGTGCACATTCATACGAAATTCTGATCAGATTTTTTCGAATAGTGATTTCGACCAAAGTATACCGTTTTATGCAACTTGCTCGAAACCGATTTTCAGGCAATATGTAACTGAAATATTTCTGTTTTCATATTTTGCTCAATTGATATTCATATTACATGTTATTTCACCCATTTCATCTAGTCACATACTTTAAAATAGTTCAGAATAGCACAGCGGCATAAGTCGATGTGGTATTTTAAGCATAATATTGTCATTCAATTGCGTGTATTTTCATTCATTGAAGTGAGGTATGTGAACCAATTCACTTTTATATCACTATGGAAGTGTAGATATGCATCCAAAATTGCGATCTCTGCATAATAATGTATGACAATCATACGGGAAATTAATGTACAGAATTACGTGTTTAGAATGTTCCGGGGACCGTTACGGACCTAATTGTGGATTACAATGCCAATGTAATCAAGAAAACACCATGACATGCGACAAAAGAAACGGCACTTGCAGCTGTAGAGAAGGATGGACAGGGCAAAATTGTTCATTGGATGTACAAGAGTGTTCACTGACTCCAAGCATTTGTGGTGTGAATGCCAAGTGCATCGAGGACATTGGTTCTTTTAGCTGCCAGTGTGATCCAGGTTTTCAGAAAACGTCATCAAAGACCTGTTCAAGTATGTAAAAATATTTTTTCAGTCAGTAATATAACTCACTAATTAACACATTTGTTATTTAGAATTGCCTGGGAATCAATTTGATGCAACAGTCGTGTAATGGGAATTCCATGATCACGCATTGCGCTCCATTGTTAGCTGACCTGTTTTTATGTTTTTACTAGAAAGAATTTATTCAAAAGCTTCTACAGAAGAAGAAAAATATTTAGCTATAGCCTTTTACTCTACGTTTAGATTGATTGATTGATTATTTACTGTTTTACGTCCCACTCGAGAATATTTCACTCATATGGAGACGTCACCAATGCCGGTGAAGGGCTGCAAAATTGAGGCCTATGCTCGGCACTCAGGGCCTTTGAGCAGGGAGGGACTTGCCGTTGGGTCATGTTTCATACCAATTGTTTGACCGTTTTTTATACACTGATTTTGACTATGGATTACTCTGTTTAGCTTATCTAGATAAAGGGCTCACGGCGGGTGTGACCGGTCGAAAGAGGATGCTTACTCTTCTTAGGCACTTGATGCCACCCCTGGTATACAAGGTGTCAGTGGTTGCCAAACCCTTCATTTGTATTATTGATCACTGTTCGTTATTTTCACCTTTTTTGCGATATGATCATAACCCTCTTTCTTTCAGTATGTGTCACATGACACGGATCAGTCTGGTTAAAGGCAGAATTTGTTGTGTAAGACTGGTTTCTGAATGGAGGCTAAATGTAATATGGAATATTGTACTTTTTATATAGTATTCGGTAGATAGAAATTAAACAATAAACTTTCAATTTTATCCACACTAGATATAGATGAATGTGTGACAGGAACCCATTCATGTCACGTGAACTCTCGCTGTATGGACACTAGTGGTAGCTTTATCTGTACATGTGATCCGGGATTCACCGGAGATGGACACACTTGTTCAGGTAAAAATTATTGTGAACCACACAATTGTTCTTAATATGTGTTCACAGAATATTTTTCTCATAGAGTATATATAAATCATATACGGTACCAATTTTGATGCACCAGATGCGCATTTCGACAAATTATATCTCTTCAGTGATGCTCAAACCGAAATGTTGGAAACCCAAAACATGAAAGTAAAACTTTATAAAAGTGAACAATGTAGTGCCAAAGACTGGAGCCAAATACTTCGAAGGATCAGAGCTATGCCTGGGGGAGATAATCCTTAATTTTGATATGAATTTCCAAGTAGATCTAAAGATGTGCTATCATTACTGCGTTTACTATATACTTTATTAGATGTTAATGAATGTTCGTCACCAAGTGTGTGTGACCCAAATGCAAAGTGCAACAACACATGGGGAAGCTATGTGTGTACGTGTGATTCTGGCTTCACTGGAAGTGGACAAAAATGTTCAGGTTGGTACGTCATAAAGACCAGACTACTTTCATCGCAAAGGATACATTTCCAAAGTCAAGATTAAGCACTAGCATCATTTAATACTGTGTTTGCTTGTGAAAACAATACGTCTTTTTAATATAATTAATGTACATAAATTTACAAGATGAGCAGTTTGCAGTGTAAGGCTTAATAAAAACATGTCTGACAAGTAAACAGCTGATATTAAGCTCACACTTTAATAAATTTACTGTTAAACATTCTATGTCATTTTGAGCGACAGCCATTTTCTTTACTTAGATGTGAATGAGTGCTCTAATGAACCCCCAGAATGCCACCCTAATGCTGTTTGTAATAATACGGCGGGGAGCTTTTCCTGCCAGTGTAAAGGTGGTTACGAAGGTGACGGGAAAATGTGCGAAGGTAAGACAACTTAGTGTTCACTTCAAACTTCATAGTTATAAGGGATAAAAGTATTGTATATCATATTTGAATATCTTATTGTATATCTGAATTGTAACATTTTTAGACATTGATGAATGCCTGCGCAACCTGTCTTCGTGTGATACACATGCGGTTTGTACAAACACTAATGGCAGCCACAGCTGCGCATGTCAAACAGGTTTCTACGGCAATGGCCAAACCTGCCTTGGTATGTATATCGTATGATTACGCCTTGAAGGACTAGGATGCAATCATACATACATAATTTAAATCCTATAAGCTTCTGAATTTCACTTACATGTACTAAATGATGGACTTTCCATTTGTTTGGAACTCTCAACAGAAAATGACGAATGCGCAGAAGAAACACACAGCTGCCACGTCAATGCCTCTTGTATTAACACTTTTGGTAACTACTTCTGCGAGTGCAAACCCGGTTTCTTTGGCAGTGGCAGGAACTGTACAGGTGAAATACAATCCCTTCATTTGATGTACTATAGAATTACATGTAGCTATTGTGTTCTATATTTATACCATTAAATACGATGTTAATGAATGTAGTTTGATTTTATATCGTTACACCAAATGTCGATGAATGTTTGGACGGTGTATTTTGCTTTTATATCGTTACACCAGATGTTGATGAATGTTTGGATGGTACCAATGACTGTCATCGGAATGCTACTTGTCAGAACACCGTGGGTAACTTTTCCTGTATGTGTGACGCTGGATTCCATGGCAACGGTGTCAGTTGTTATGGTGAGTATCAAAGTGTACTCAGTCCTAATGTTAGAGTAAATATCGCCTACTTATTAATTAGTGTGACTGGTTCGGTAAAAGTCAGTACTCAAATACAGTAACAGACGCTTAAAAACGAACACGCTTATTATAGATTTACGCTTGAGAGGAAATTAGGGAAACTTTTATATCGGGTTTAAAGAAGTTTGTTTATGGCACTGTCTTTGCTGGTCGTGTGGATTGGCTATAACAGTGTTTTATTGTAAATACTTTGTTACAACAGAATGTCCCAATTTGATGTTTGGTATTGACTGCAAGAACCAGTGCGCATGCAACAGCAATAATACCAGGTCATGTGACAAAGTAACAGGGGTGTGTACATGTAAAACCGGATGGAAAGGAGACACCTGTGACGAAGATATCCCAGAATGCACAGAGAAGCCGGATATATGTGGATCGAACGCTTTCTGTTCAGAGCTACCCGGAAACTACAGTTGCTCGTGTATGACGGGATACCAAATGACGAACAATGGCTGTCAAAGTAAACTGATTTTCTTTTCTAACCTTTACATTATAGTATACTTTTCCTATCTTGCTCTAAAGGGATACATGGAAAGAAGTCGGATAAATGAAGAGAATATAAAACAGATCTATGTTCTTTTTTAAGATGTTGATGAGTGTACTAGCCAGCAACATAACTGTCACCCCAACGCACATTGTAATGATACTGCTGGACATTTCCTATGCGCTTGTAAATCTGGATTTACCGGAAACGGAACGTCTTGTACAGGTAAGTCGTAATTTGTATAACAGTACAATAGGAACAATACAATAAACATTTTGTTGTTTTTCCTTAAAGTGTAAAGGCACGCGGATAATTTTATTTTAGCCAGTTGAGTGTATTATAATCATTTCTTATTCATTTCAGCTATACCCCTACAGCCAAGCATTTCCGGTAATATCAATCTCTTAAGTAGTCAAAAAATATACAAGTACTTATTTTTGGAAATTTTGCATCTGAAAATCAATATAGCATATGCATTAAATATTGAATATACCTTTCAAACGTGGAGAGCAAATACAAGATTTTAACATTTTCAGATACCACAGAGGACAAGTACAGAATCAAAATAAGGTTTGACATGAACATTACTCAAATCACACTAGACGCACAGTACATCAGCATACTGGAAAAGATGAAGGCTGCGGTAAGTTATTCAATGCCGGTGGTATTTGAAAATGATCACGTGATTTGGACAGCAATACAAGACCAACCGTTGTATTTTTTTATTACCAGCTAGCCTCGTTTTATCAAGCAACAATACCAGGATTTCAGAAAGTGGTTATCTTACACATAAGGTACTTAGGTTTCTTTTACACTACCCAGTTAGAGATTTGAGTGTACATTTATTTCCCCCATTTCATTGATGGACATTACTTCACTGTAGAATTGGGAGCCTGATTGTTGATCATCAGATAGTGACATCAAAATCACATTCCCACCAGCAAAAGACTGACATCACTAAAGCCCTACAAAGACTAGCCAGTGGAACCATTAATATTGTATACGATGGCAAGGAACAGCAAACAATATCTGTGGAATTACAGAATTCGGAATCCAGCAATTTCGGTGTGTTCAGTTCGTTATCTTTACTGTATTAGAATTACCGATCTTGTTTTAAACCAAAGGATATCCATCACAAATTCATTTTACCTGAATGATTATGAAAGAGATTGATAAAATCTGATAAGTTAAAGAAAGAAATTCGTTTATTCCAAACCCTTTTATATTCAGTTACTTGCAAACTTTTATAGTGAACATAAGCTCCCAAAGTCTATGCACAATCTACCAAGCCCTACAACCATGCCAGGAAGGTCAGATATGTTCAGAAACGAACGGAAACATCGCCTGCAGGTATGTTGATTTGAAACATTTGTACTTTCAAAAGTATTAAAGAGATGTTTGATACATTAACATAAACTGAAAAGAATTTAAATCCTATTCGTTTTATTTCTTGCAGCCCATTGACGACATCAGGTAAAAGATAATGTATTCATTACTACTTTTATCAAAATATCTTTGAAAAGCATTTTTAAAAATGTCGATTCGGTTAGAATGCTAATCACTGGATTGTGTACCACTATGAAAGGTCTAGGTTAAGGATTTTGATATCGTTGTATAAAGGTTTTTAGGTCACCTGAGTAAACCAGGTTGACCTATTGACATTGTTTTCGTCCGTCGTCGTGCGACGTTGGCGTCCGTCGTCCGTTAACAATTGAACATTTTAAACTTCTTCTTGATAACAATGGTCCAATTCTTTTCAAATTTGTATGAAGCATTTGGGGACAAGGGACACATAAATTTAAATTTCAGGTCTCTTGCACCCCTGGGGCCTTGGGGGGGGGCAAAAACTGCCAAAAGTGACCAATTTTCAAAAACTTTGTTCTTTACAACCGCACATGGTCTGAGAGAAACCAAATACCATAGTTATGTAGACAGGAATGGCCTTTACCAAAATTGTAAATTTGGTGATCCCCGGGGTAGGGTTCTACCCAGGGTGGGGCCAAACTTGGTATATAGTGTTTATATGTAAAACATTTGAAAAACATCTTCTTTAATGCTCCTTGATATTAATGTGAAAACTAAATGAAATATTTTGAATGAATGGAGGAGCCTTTATCAAAAAAGTAAATTTCATGATCCTAGGGGGAGGTTAGTATTAGGGTGGGCCAAATGGTCATGATGAAATGTGTTAACAATTGAAACAATTTTAACTTCTTCTTGATAACCACCAGTCCAATTCTTTCAAATTTGGTATGAAGCATATTTGGGACAAGGGCACATAAATTGTAAATTTCAGTCTTGCACCCTGGGGCCTTGGGGGTGGCGGCAAAAGACTGCCCAAAAGTGACCAATTTTCAAAAATCTTCTTCTTTACAACCGCACATGTGCTGAGAGAAAACCAAATGCTAGTGAAGTCTACGAGCAGGAAGCCTTACCAAAATGTAAGGTTTGTGTATCCCCGGTTGTAGGGGGTCTGACCCCAGGCGGGCCAAATTGTGTACATAGTGGTTTATATGATAAAACATTGTGAAAGAAGCGATTTTCTGTTAATGCGGTTGATTTAATGTGAAACTTGAAAGTGAATATTTTGAGAAAGTAGGGGAGCCTTTTATCAAAATTGTAAAATTTCATTCCTAGGGAGTAGATGTTCTGTGATAGGGCTGCGGGCCAAAATGGTAAGTTGCATAAATGTCCGTTTAACAAAATTGGAACATTTTAACCTTCTTGATACACCACCAGTCAATGTTCTTTGTTCGAAATGTGGGTAATGAAAGCATCTTTGGATAGAGGGGCAGCATAAATTGAAATTTCGCAGGTCTCTTGGCACCCCTGGGGCGCTTGGGGTTGGGGCAGAAAACTGCCCAGAAAGTGACGCATTTTTCAAGAGAAATTCTCCTGTCCTTTTACAGACCCCGCACATGTCTGAAGGAGAAACCAAATGCATAGTGCTAGTGCAGCGGAAATGCCTTTACCAAAATTGGAAGTTGGTGATCCCCAGGGTAGGGTATCTGACCCCAGGGCAGGGGGGGGGGAGGCAAAACTTGGGTACATAAGTGGTTTATATGAAAAACATTGAAGAAGCATCTTTTTCAATGCTATGATATGTAGGATTGTGAGAAGTAAATGAATAGGTTGAATGAGGAAGGGAGCCTTTGTCATAATTTATACCCACCGCAACACAGGTGTTGGGGGGGGGTGGTTACTGGAATCAAGTGTGTCTTCCATCCGTCATGTAGGCAGAATGGTTCCCAGACTTTTCAGTGTTACCCTTTCTACCAAGACGTTCACATACATCATACATATGGTTACCTATGCCTTGGGGTCAAAAGGGCAAGAGGTCAAAGCACACTGGGACATGAAAGTTAGCGCATGATTGGTCTGTCGGCTCAAGGAGAATTAGTCGATTTTGCCTAGAGTCACTATGGACGTCATTACATGGACAGATCAATGTATGTGGTTTCTGGGGTCCAGAGCAGTTATCCTTTCTACGTAGAGTCGCTGAATCTATATATACTACTCAAGGGGACTTGATCGAATGTGGTGCATCTAGCTGAAACGGCGGTTTACCAGCGAGTAAGCTCCATGCACCGAGTCATGTTGTCAGTCGTTTCCCTGAATCGTATGGTATTGTGATTATATCGTGTTTGGGCATACAGATGTATCGAAGGCTATTGGATACATCAGACTAGTAGCAGATATGAGGTTTGCCAGGCTCTTCAGCATGTAACTTGTACATACGAGAATCAGCCATATCATGACATTTTGAAGAACTCAACATGGGTCAGAAGATTGTTTCTATTGAATTTGGTCAGAAGCAAGTCAAATGTCAAGCTACTGACATTGAAGAGTAGCAAACATGGTTTTCATTAAAATACTTCTGAACAATCTTAGTGAGATTGAAATGATAATGCCTGTGTTCATATGAATAGGAATTCATTGCATATATGAAAGATACTCGTATTGAGACCTTAAGAAATGCAAATATGAGACTCCCCTAGTGTGGCTATTATACTCAGGTGACCGTTAAGGCCTGTGGGCCTCTTGTTGTTAGTTACTTTTTTATGAGTAAAGGAATTTCTAATGCATAGAGATCGACATATAATTCCAAAAAGGTCACCAAATTAAATTCTAATTTAAAAACAATATAATGTTATATTTAGATACCGCAATTCGCAGAAAATGTTCCGCAATAAGAGATATTTTTTCCCAAATAAAACGATATTTTCTGAATATGAGACAATATTCCTATATGCAAATTCAATACAATGTAACTGTTGACTACAGAGTGATTACAAATACAATGTTCATGTATTGTATATTTAAGAATAGCTTTCAATTATACAATCAATATACATTTTGTGGATGCATGGTGTACAACCTAATATTCTGCGACATTCCCAGACCAGGTACAATTGTACTTATTGAGTCTCTAGTTCTGAAATGCATGAAAATGATACGTCATACCATTAGACAAGCTTCATGATATAAATAAATATCATTTTTATATTTTAGAGGCAAATTTGATCGATTAATCGATAGATAGACAGATAGATAGATCCTAGGCACCTGATCCCACCTCTGGTGTGTCCAGGGGTCCGTGATTGTTCAACTCTTGTTTTTGTATTCTATTTAGGACTTACGAGATTGATCACTGTTCGTTATCTTTGCCTTTACATAGATAGAGAGATAGATAGATAAATAGAGAGATAATTTGAGCAGGGCTTTAATGATCTCCAGTTTAGCCTAATTCATTCATTAGATTAGGTTAATATTCATGACAATTTTAATATTTACAGACAACTACATGGTAATAGTTGGGCTTGGAGTAGGAATTCCATTCGTAATTATCAGTGTCTTGGGACTCTTCATCGTCTACATTTACCACAAGAAAAGAGGCAGTCAAAAAGATCCTGAACCGGACTACGATAGCAGATCTGTCCTCAGGTTTGATAATAGGAAAACCTAGCCATTAATCAAATATACCCATCATCTAACACCTTCGCCATTAGAACTATTCAACATGAGATTTTACGGTTCTCTTTTACAGTGTTAGGATAGATGTAACACCTTCGCCATTAGAACTATTCAACATGATTTTACGTTCTCTTTACAGTGGTAATAGTGAGGACTCGTTGATACATTCGTCTGTCAAGGGTATAACAAAACGTCTAGATACAACGGGAAAGCGCGGGCCATTCAATCTGAACGATGATTCCAGCAGCAGCAGCACTACTATCGACACTAGGGGCAGGGAGGCACGAAATTCCTCCAATCGCTTCTACAGAGGTTGTAAGTAATACGTAATCTACTGAAAGTGACGGGGCCTAATGAAATCATATCTTAAATGGTGCAATTCTCTCTCTCTCTCTCTCTCTCTCTCTCTCTCTCTCTCTCTCTCTCTCCAAACCATTCAAAATTCCATTAATTTGATACACTATATGTGCATTCAATTTCAGATTTCTGAAGAACGCCAACAGCAATTCCTTTCCATTCCTGATGCTGAAAAGAAAATACCTTTTTAAAAACATTTTTGTTTAAAATTTAGTCAGATCAAATAATAACTGACGTAGTGCTTAGTTTATCCGTGTGTTGTGAATTCTTTGTATATTTCACTATACTAGTAATATGTATTGATTCGTCATTAACGCCTTCGTTATTTTGATTGCTAGCTAATTTGTGAATTGTTCTATTTTATTGTTATATTCAATAATATAGTTACAGTGGTTTGTAGGTCTGACCTAATCTGGTTTTATACATGGTCAGTAAATTCATACGGGCGAGAGCGGGGCTCGAGCCCCATAATGGAATTTATCTGAACCCATCGAGTAAATAGAGGACGTACATGATTGAGGTCACTACAAACTGTACTGAATATAATCTTTACAGATCCCTGTTATTGTAAATCACAGTAGAATCTACCTGTATTAAACTTCGCATGATTGATCGAATCATTACATGATTGCACTTGGGCTGAAGCAACTATTGACGTCACAAAACAATGACGTTAGAAATTCTCGTAGTTTAAACGTAACTGATTTCGAGTTCAAATCGAACGTATTGGCCGTTGGGAATGTCATTTCAACGACCGGGTTATATTCATAGTTGAGTAGTCAGACGCTTTTGAAACCAACATTTGAGACGCGAAATCACTCATCTTCTTAACCGTGTACTAAGGAGTAATTGGGCTCCTACTGATATGCGATGGAATATCTTCTACTGGACTATGTATGGAATATCCATGGTCTTCACAGTGATCGATGTAAACCAAATGTAATGGCTACAAATTAGGACAGGGAGTAGAGATATTTGTTATATCTACCTTATAGCCAATGCTTAAGAATCCGAACATTTCGTCATTTAATCCTTTATGAGTTTGGTATTATACAACTGGCCTAACATTTTTGTAAAAAAAATATATTGAAAATGATATGTATTCTATACATTTTTCTACGCAAAGGTTCTAGGAAATACATTTGACTGCCTTCATCAATACGTAAAGCAGAAAACGAATATGTTAAAACCATTGTACTGCTCTCAATAGCGACATCTCTGTTATTCTCTCATCGAAGTTAAATAATTGTACTAGTACTGCTCTCTATAGCGACATAACTTTACATGCATTTTTCTTTTGGGGGATTTCGGTGTGTATTTTTTAATGTTAATGTCATTATAATAAATTTTAAGTCACAATGTTTACATTTTATTTATTCTTATATATTTTTCTAAATATATATAATTTTTTATAAAAAGAATCCACCTCGTGTGGATCCTGGTTAGAATAGGTTCTCACCCCAAGCCCTCATATTAGCCGCTATAATGCCTGTGTCACACGTTCCGATTTTGACAACAGATGGACACACGA
>CAJDSM010015411.1:8685-33440 GCA_903981925.1 Ostrea lurida
AGTAAAGTTTTGTGCGGATGAGATGTGGACCTAATTGTAATTGTATGCGTTTTCAGAATAATAGAAGTTATCATATCAAAGAAAACGTCAGTTAAATGTATGAACTAAGCAGATTTACAATATTGACATAAATATGGATTGTCAATAGCTACAGTCAATTAAAATTCGGTTCATTATTTAGTGAAGGGTGGAGAAGGCAAGATTTTGAAAGAATTTCCGCACAAAAACGACGGAACTTCATCCGAAACGCTAACGAAACGGAAGATGTAAATAAAATGACCCCAATGACCGATGGTAAAGGCGATATGGTTGATTATCTGGATATCAAAGAGACACGGAAGGAAAAACCCGTAGAATACATCTTAGATATGTTGAAAAATCGGGAGAGAAGCAAGCAAGAAACAGAAAAGCAACGAATACGCGGAGAAAAGAATACACGTATAAAGGATGACAAAAGATGGCTTCTGAGTAGCGCAGGAGGCAGAGTACGCTAAGGATAAACAAGAGAAAAACCTCGGTCAGTTTGATTTCATGTATGAGTAAGTATTTTTTGAGATGTTTTTAATTCCCTTTTTTAAAACTTTGTTTGAAAAAAAAATAAAGCAGTTTTCAACGAATTCGGTTTTCATGATTTTTGTTTGATCTCACTCAGTGTTCAACTCATTGCCTTCTCGTATAAAAATTATCTACAGTTTTTGTTTTCTCTATTTAAGAAAGAAGACAAATGAATAAGTTGATACAAATACAATATATGTTCTCTGCTATATTGCATAGTTATCTAGCATTGTGAACACATATGACATACAATTGTATATAGTTGTTCTGTATATAAAGAAACACCACCTCAGCTGGTATTGCATGTCTTTTTATCTACTACATTTACTGGGGAAGAACAGACATGAGAACAATAACAAACTTCTGAACAAGTAAGAACAGGAATTCAAGTTAAAACCCAGAAATATGGAATGTCCTTCGTCTGGTAATCTAATGGGACACAAAGAGTAACGAGCGATAGCAAGCAATGATTAATTTCTGTACGAACTTGGCATGAATTCTACGTTTGGTAAACGAACCTTTAAATAAATATCTAAAACATTGCTCCAATTTTATCCACTTAATATCCCAGTCAATGGAACGGATGGATGGATGACAAACGAGACGATTTCAGCTTCTCCGTCGTCAACTTTCCATATTTATATAGCAATATCCCATCATCACCTGCATATGGTGTGTATGTCTCTTAACTTATTCAATACGCAAGAGCTTGTTCTGCGTATGATCAGTTTTGGAATCGACTGGAAGCTACTTAACAGACTAGTTGTTGTAGCAGGAATTCAGAAGTTACGTTTAAAAGGCACATTCGTAAATGCTAGGTCGTTATATACCACAATTTAGTTTACCAGTATACCTTACCGTGCGTCAAAGCGTCTCTGATGTGTTTCGATGCAATTGTTAAGCACTTTTTCAGACACATTGAAATTGACTACGCACGATTTTTTCGGTTTATCTGATCAAGACTATGGACATTCATGGGGGGTGTGACCCGGTTCAACAGGGGATGCTTACCTCTCCTACGCACCTGATTCCAACTCAGGTGTGTCCAGGGGTCCGTGTTGATTTTAGGACATAAGATCAGAAGTCAGGCTGTGATTTTCGACAAACAAACATGCTTCCGTCTAACAGTACTCTCAATACTTTGATTTTTATCTATTTTCATCACATTTCAATGTTTGGATTGCCTCCCTTTTATTGACCAAGTTGCTAATGTTTATGTTTTCATACATAATTTTATTTGTTTTGTTTTAAATAGGTGTGTAAATATATAGTTCCATGCAGGTATCGATATATATCAAAACTGACCTCTTCTTGCCTAATTTATCATTCCTGTGTTAATTTCATGTTGGTATACATTTCGTGTTCGAACGAAAGGTTTTATAACTATGCCGTTATATATGCCCCATATCAGAGCCCGTGCACGAATAGCATTGTATGATGTGCATCTACGATTGATGTGTGAGGGTTATATCATTACCAATATCTATTGATTGCAGCTAATCAGTAGATTAGTAATAGAGTTACAGCATTTCTAATTTTATCCGTGTTTTGTGAATTCGATGTGTCATCTCTTTGTAATACAGGTGATATTTAAATCTACACGCCTTCCCCTAAGCTCATTGAATGAATTTTAACTAATGAGTAAGGATTATAATATGCCAGATGCCCAGATGGTTACTTACTTGCGTACAATTTGTTGTTTTTTTTTGTTTTTTTTCTTTTTTATAACCCCGCAGTTTGTAACGCTCGTCTGTGTTTGCTTTGTTATAAGACAGTAATGATATGTGCTGTTTATCATCATGGATTATGTATTATGAAGATGGTTCTTATGTAATCATGATGAATATTGTATGTCGTGGGGTCGGGTAAATAGGGCTCCTCAGTTCAGTTTATTCTCCTCCAACCAAGTATTATTGGTGTTGAAGTAAATTTATAAATTTGGTAATAACAATTACAGAGGAAATGTGTACTAATCAATTGAAAAAAAACCACAGACTGCACAAAGATGTATGAAAAGAAGGAGGAATGGATTGTTTTAACGCAGTAATTATCTATCTATTTCTTTCAAAGGTTTCAGTTTTAATTATAAAAAGTGACACCGATGACCATAAATTTTAAAAAATATTTGAATCTGTAACACCATACTGCGTTGAACTGAAAAAATGCAGTATAGAAATGATAACACCTATTTATGATGATCGATTATGATTTATGTTAGCGACAGCTTATCGACCCTAGCGAGTCTTCATCAGGTTTAAGCACTCCATGTTTCATCGATCAACAAGACTGTGCCCTGAATAACATAATATGTTAAATCATATTTATATACAAAGTAGATTTTAAAACCAAAATCCCCCTTTTCAGAAATTCAAAACATACATTGATTTCGAATTGCTAACATTATGACTTTTAAACTGGACGCAAATGAAGAATCTCCCTAAACTTTTTTGGTCTTTTACCTACTTGGAAATATATTCTTAGATGTATTTTTTTATATCAAGTTTGAAGACACTCCACTACTTCATTTTTGAGCCGGAGTTGATAACCAAGATTAAACTCGGATATGTTCTTAGACGGCTTGGGGCGCAGCGTTGGTTTACAATTTGGTTTCAGACGTATACTCAAAAATGATAAATTCAATTGAAATAGGGGAACTGTTACATGTAAATTTAAGTGGGGGACAATCCATTGATTGTTTTTGTAGCAGTCCGTCAGCCGCCGGGCCCTCATCGTCTACAGCGTCCGGAAACACGGTCGAAAAACAAATGAAAACTGAGATTTTTGGTCAATAACTCCAGGTTTACTTTCTGGTTCAAATGATTTTGTTGTTTTATATCAACTAAGTGAGAGCTCGATTGATTTTTGTGTGGAAAATCTGTTCTGAAGGTTCAGTGACCAAATCACCTCCCGTGGGTGAATGCGAGCAAATGAACAGTTTCGCTGAACAATACAACTCAATTTACAATTCGTGATTCACTTGTAACTTGTGGAGATAAATTGGGTAAGAGGCTCCCTATTGATTTTCGGAAAATACCAGGTCCCAAGCCCGCGACTCATCGCTCCTAGTAAAGCATGATTTAATCTATTATTCGAGATCTTTTACTCGAACAACATTAGAAGAATATATAAATAAAATTCCCAATTCAATTATATGTGAATCACTAGCAGTAGTGCATTGAACATTTTTTTTATTTTCCGTTGTTATATCTCGCTCGAAATCAAATTATCGTTATATAAATATAATACACTGTGTTTGGTTGTAATGTATCATTTGTACGAAGATTGGGTCATAAGAGTGTTCGGTCTGTCGCGTTTATTTTTAAAAATACTTTTAACAGGGTCAATAAATTTTGAAGTTCACCTGGATGAAATTCAGTAGATTTCTTATCTACCCGGTTCCGGGCTCAATAAACTGTCTATTTTAAGTCAATTTTTTTTTTGAACAGGGGCAACATCAGTGTAACTTTGATTTGAAATTTTCAACGAGTTCTGCGCAATAATAATTGTACCGACTTATAGGCAAGATCTTCAAAATGATCTAAAAACACAACTGACTTATTGTGCGATATATCGGGCTAGGGGCAGTATGCACAATTTTAGATATCAGACAGTGCATCTTGCTGAAGATCACCATTGGTAGGCTCGTAATCAAGCTTATCAATGGATGAGGGATATATGATTTAAGTTCATAATTATAAAGCCTTACGGATATTGAAGTTTAGTCCGCAAAAATATTTCCATTGTATTTTTATGGTCCTCACGAACAAGATCGGAACATATTGTTTTTAAATTTTCATATCATTTAAGCATGGTAGACAGTTGGGTTTTGTTTTTTGTTTGTTGTTTTTTTTTTTTTTTTTTTGACAAAAAAGGAATATTATCATGATCTCGTGACAGTCATTCAAAAACTCCTTTGTTAAACACCCTTGATTTTACACACAGACTGCTCTGAAGTTGAAGTAAAGCAACTACAGTGTTCCTTCATTGGCAAAATCTTTCTGGTTTTTGCAATCAGGTCTTCCAACCATTGTGGAGTCCAGATGAACAGAAGTTGCCTTTTTAGCGGACCTGTTATATTCCTGAGGTGGCCTCTACATGAAATGAAAAACATTATCTTGGTGCTCTTTAAGTTCGACATCTCTATTATTGACGACAAGTATCTACTGAAAATAACATATATTCATGAAATATGTTGATTCAATAAACTCCAAGCGAACGCAAGTAAGTCCGTTGTTGCTCTATACTCGATTATGTATATGTTTTTGGATTATGGTTAAGTTTGACACGATTTTAACTTCGCCATTTTGTATTGAGACAGAATTCTGAAAGTTTAAACCGTTTGATATGTCACTACAGATAGTCACGTGGCATAGGGGAGGAATTATTTCAGAGAGACGTAAATTCAAATCAAAAGGCGCAGTTGTACTTTTTCATCCCAGTAGATTATTCATTGTTTTACGTCCCACTCGAGATTATTCCACTCAGATGGAGACGACACCATTGCCGGTGAAGGGCTGCAATATTTAGGCCATGGTCGGCACACAGGGCCTTTGAGCAGGGGTGGATATTTTTCGTGCCACGCCTGCTGCGACACGGGACCTCGGGTTTTGCGGTCTCATCCGAATGACCGCCCCATTCTGTCGCCTCTTAAGACACGCAAGGAGATGCTGGGAGCCTATTCTAACCCGGATACCCATGGGTCATTCCCAGAAGAAGCAATCCTCTGTTAAGTGAGAGGTTACCTATGAGGCCCACATATTTATATTTTGATACAGTTATATTGATCAGATAAAACTACACAATTGTTGTTATATATGTTATTTCAAAATGTGTTCGAGTAAATAGTTGTGAATAGTGAGATTAAATCGTACGTACAGGAGCGATGAGGCCCGCTGCCATTGAATATATTTAAATCCAAAAATATAAATCGGGCTCTGATTTACTTGACATAAAACAAGATAATTAAGTTTCATTTAAATCTGTGAAATATGTGGAGTGTTCTTCAAAACAGTTAAATATGAAAATGTACATCATAAGAATTTATCATTAAGTAATGAAATAACAAAAAACTTGATGGAAAATTTTGATTGAGTTCAGCACAAGTAATAAATGTGCAGTTGATATGAATGCTATTTTTGAATTTTTGAAAAGTGTTAATTATTGTTGAAATGACTTTCATACTGAACACATGTTTAAACAATATTAATGTGTATCAAGGGAGCCGTGTTGATTGTGAAGATGTATTACTTTAGACCTTGTGAAGACCCGTTAGGGTCGTAAGCTAGTCTCTGTAAATAAATGGTAGTTGATCATAAAGATGGTGTTATCATTTTATGTCCATTTTTTGTGTTTACACGGGAGATGGGTTTAGAGATCAAATGATTTTAAATGTATACCAATCAGTATAATTTTTATATTAAGGTAGATCCATACTTTTAAAAAAAGTTATATTTACCCTATATGTTTTTTTTTCTTTAATAGCTAAAACAACTTATATAATATCAACCAAAACATCATGCCAGATCATCATTACGGCTGCTATTTTGAACACTCAACATCGATATGGAGTCCAACACACCATTTTGTCAAATAATCATAATTTAGGCCACATATAGGTTATGTCTCATATTTATTATGCAGAGCACCTCTAGAACACATCTACTTGATTGATATTGGTAGTTAGCACATGTTCTTTTGTCTTTATATATAAATGGCAAAATTTTACATTAGAGAATGTATTTTTTTCTGATCAATGTTTACTATTGAAAGAAATAAAAATCGGAGAAATGTCTGACAACACGTTGAATTTTAATAAACAGGATTGAGCCTGTTTACCCCCGCCCCCCCTCGTACCATCTTTTGTAAAGGGAAGCTTATTTTAAGTTCTATCTATCAAATAGGTGAGAGTAAATCGGGGGTAGATAACGTAATCATATTCTCAAAACACATACATATGCAGTAGTGTTGGGCACACCAACCTGCCGAACAAAGCGAATGCGTAGGATCAATTTTGCTGGCCATGGCAGGAGTAAGACAATCCTCTGCTTGACGAGTCACACCCGCCGGATGAGCCGTTAGCGCGAAAATAAAGTAACGGGATACCTCGTAGTGCTAAATCTGTAAGTAAATAGTACATCTAAACTACAATGGTCTATCTTAGAGGTCACAACATTTTCTTTTTTCTATCTATAATTGCACCATGGTAGATTTTCAAAATAACAATTTTAAAAATATACCCCCTTAATAAAATTTCAACTGTTACAAGGAATTGTTAGAATAGATTTGAAATAGGAGATCTTCCAGAAGATATGTTATTACAATCATGCTAAATAAAATACAAGATAACAGAAATTGAAAATATTTGATTTATCTAGTCTGACATGCAAATGAATTTACAGAAACTTCTGCAAGAGGAGTTAAGTATGATTTCTCAACATTGTTCCCTGATATTTTTCCAAAGGCCACTGTCTATTTACAATAGTCATATACAGTTTCATTAACTCTAATTATACCTATTTATTATAAAGGTAATGACGTAATGAACGTATAAATCAATTCTACATTAAAATGCTCAAGAGAGAAGCTGATTTGTTTTTTTTTAAACAACTTCCACTGTATATGTGAATGAAATATTCTTGAGAGGACTAAACAATACACCACTATAATACATATGAATGTTACAATATGTCTCCGACTTCTTCTCTTGCTCTTCTTGGCTCTTCAGGCTTGGTCTGGTTCCGGGATTGTATGAGCGGCTAGTAGTGCATTTACATTGGTACCCCATAGGCAACAGTTTACCTGGTACCAGGTTTTCCGGAACAACTGTTCTACCCCCCCCTTCTTGGCAGCTTGTGAGGCAAACTTTAATTTGTCGTGTTAGCACTATAAAAACGCTTCTGGACAACTTATTTTTTCTGTGGAACCTTGATAACATTTGCAAAATTCGTGGCGAAACATTTCACCGGAAATACTAAGGCGCACTATAAATTAAAACCAGAGTCGCAAGAAACTTACCGATAACCTTAAAATGAATCCTTTGAAAGAAATAAGTAATGAATACTAAAGTTACTATTTAAACAGTCCACCTCCTTCATTTTAATACATTTGTGCACTTGTGTATTTTTTTCCTTTAATTATTAGCTACATCATACTCTGTATTGACTAATTACAATTTAGAAAAATGTACCAACACAATAGATATTTGGGGTTTTTTTTTTTTTTTTTTTTTTGAGAAGAATATCACTGAACTAAAGAGTCCACTTACCGACCCAAACCAAGCAGTAGTGGATCTTGATTACATAAGGACCCGAAAATTTTAACATAATTACATAATCAGTTGGTTTAAAGAATAAACAAGACCAGGTTGCAACTGGATTTTAATAAAAGAAACAACAAAAAACAAACCTGTAGGCAAGTAAAATAATTCCTTCGACGATCTGCGTAGTATATTTCTTTATACATCGTGTTTAAAATGCATTGAGTGAGACTTAAGGTGGGACCGTATAAATAAAATAACACCTGTAACATCAAAGAGATGACGACATCAACTTGCACACAACAGATACAAGATCAAAAGAGATGTATGATACATAATCGCTGAATTGATATTAGCCGGCAATGAACATATTTGATAATTGAATATAACCTTTCACACATCAATCCGGATGCACATCACCACAATGCATAAAGGCACGGGTCCTACCTGAGACCTCTGTAAGGGCATGATTATAAAAATCGTTCAAACACGAAAAGTACACCGACATGAAATTAATGTTGGAATGCTAGGTGAGAACAGTTTTGACATATATCGATACCTAGAGTTAATTATACATTTCCAAACCTACATGTATTTAATGCAAAACGAATAAAATTATGTATGAAAATAGTTTAGTCACCCAAATAAAATATGCGAGTACTACTTCATTAAACAGGAGATATTCCAAACATTGAAATGCAATAACAATTAGTAAACACCAAAGTATTGAGATTACTGTTAGGCGGAAGCATGTTCGTTTGTCGAAAATTACAGCCCGACTTTTGATCCTAAAATCAACATGAGTCATATATTCTTTAAGAGCAAACACTGTCTCAAATGTACACACTTGCAAACACTTCTAATAGACAAACCTTTTTTAATAATTAAATAGTTTGACATTGTCATTTGAACCAAACCGGCCAAAAATCGGCCCCGTGGCACTCTAGGTGATTGTGTGATCGGCCCAATATCTGCCGCATGACACGGAAGTGGTTGAATAAATGTTGACTGCCCTATCGGGCTAGTCCATCTTTAATGGCGTTGTTTGGCAACAGCTTCTCTGTAGCTGTTTGCTTTTGGTGGCCGATTTGTTTTTACTATTGCCTCGCATAATTTAGATGTCAAACGAAAATGTGTGTAATGTTATTTTATCTAACATCCAATAAACATACCTTGCTAACTCTGTCAGGGGAGATCATTATTTTATCAATAGTGTTGTATCATAGTACTCTAGTCATCATTGTTGCGTCCTAGAACTCTAGCCATAAATTAGTACATGGTGATCTCCTCTTTATCAAATCTATTAATTTTGTTTTACTTTTATGTAAAATACTCGAATCTGATTGGACAAAGAACATTGACAAAACATATTGTTTCCCTCTGAGAATAGAAAACACACCCTCTAGGATGATAGTATTTAGTAACGGTAAACATTACTTGACGATGGGTAACATTATGAAAAATTGTTACATGCATCAAATGTCCAAGTTTTGTTTTTAATGTTGAGAAACAAACTTCACGCGTTTTTTCGCGGACTCACTATAATACTTGTCAGCTGGGTAATTTACGTTGATTTCACCCTGCTGCATGCCATGTAAAATCATTTTTGCAATGATTTCAGCACTTGAAATTCTAATGTTTTCATAATTCTAGGTTCGATTAGGCGCTTCTCTAAACCGTCATATTTCTTTTTGTTCTTTATTCTTAAAAGAAAAAAACAAATTCAAATACTAAATACATGTTGAGTATAAAATGTTAAAAATGACTTATTTAAAAGTAGTGAAGATGGAGTTCTTTACATTCAGCTGGTAATAGAAACCGGATATGGCGGCACTCCTGCTATTTTTAGGGAGTGAAGGTTTTATTAATGTGTGTAAATATGGTCTTTACAACAGAATACTAAAAGTGTGTCAGACCTTGAGCCAAGGTCACTGGTCAAAGCTCAAGGTCACAATGCTTATAGTGGTTTTATCATTGACTGGACCATGGCGGACGTATAATGCTACGTAGGCGTTGTTCTCGTGTCCTTGTTGTAGGAATGCTCTTTCCAGTTTGTGTGCAAATCGATTATGTACCAATCAAGATGGACAAAACTCGGGCACCTACAGTCAACATTGTCATTTATGGAATTGAATTAGACACCTTATAAATGATATATCGGCTCCCGTTAGATAAAAGCCAAAACGATAAAAAGAATAAGCGACTATCTTATACCTTATAATAAATGTTACTAAAGTCAAATGAAGCAATCAAATTGAGTTTACAAGTAAAATTAAATTATTTGTCAAGAAACCAAATATAGATGCGCATATGCATTAAATTTTGGAGGTTAAAAGGAGTAGTCCCACATACGCTGAAAATCAGCCCTGTAGAATTGTAATATTTTCAAGAAAATATTTAGATGCCAGACACTTCAACCCATTGCCAACTCGCCCCCAATATTTGAACAAACTCGCTCCCATTGGTTACTGACTCGCCCAACCTATAAATACCAACTCACCCCAACCTTTTTTTTTTTTTACAGAAAGACTAATTGTTTACGTGGTGACCAACTCACCCCAACGTCTTTATTTAATCACCAACTCTCTCCCCCAACCCAATCATTTTTACGAGGATACCAACCCCACTCCCCTTTATTTTACCAAGAATACCAGCTTATAATGTGGCTACCCCCAAACGTTGGGGGCGAGTTGTTATCTCGTAAAAATGTTGGGGCGGGATGGTAACATTTTGAATAAGGTGGAGCGAGTTGATAATAAAATATAAACATTTGGGGCCAGTTGGTCACCGCGTAAGAAATGCGAATTGGTCTCTCAGTACAAAATTTTGGAGCGAGTTGATAAATATAGGTAGGGGCGAGTTTGTAAACAGTTATGGGCGAATTGGTTAAAAAATTTAGGGGAGAGTTCACATGGGTCGATTTGGCAATGGGGCGAAGAGGCCTGCTCCCGTGCTTAAGATCTAATGCCTCAAACAACATGAAATATAATAAAATACAATAATTTGTTTAAAATCACCACGTTTTTGTAAAACAAAATATGTGAAAATTCGATCTATAGCACAGATCTGAATCAAGCAGATGATAATCAAAGTTTTTAACTTTCTCGAATAATAATTAAACTGACAATATATAAAATTGTTCCAAGCTTGTGTTCTACATGATTTTTAGATATTTCACCACAAAAATGTGGTGATTTTAAGCAAATTCCTGTATTTTATGGCTGTCCATGATGTTTGGAGCATTAGATCTTGGATACATATATGCACAACTCAAAAAAATTACCATCCATTACTATCACAAACTTTAAATTTGATAATTTCACAAGGAAAATTTTTAACCTTCGTGAGCCTACTCATTTCATGCCGTGAAATTGTTTAGGTTCCTTTTTTTATGTTATATAGTTAAATTTGAAGGACACATCGCATATTTTCAAGGTATGCAAACTTTTATGCATTTTGTTTTGCTTATATGTATGATAATTAATTCTATTATTAAGTGCGCCGAAATATTGCTATAATTAGCCATGATGCGGCTTTAAATTTAAGCCCCGATTTCAAAAAGTATTTTTATATTAGTTAGGAAGTCATATGGTACCTTGACGTCAGATGCGTCCTTTCATCGACCACCTGATACATAAAATAGTGTTAGATATCTGTAGAAACTGTACTTTTATTCACTCCGGAGAACATTTACCTCAATGCTAACACATTTCTCGAGTCTTTTTTCAAACTGTACAAAGTGCATGCGAAAATCTAAGAATGAAGAGAAAAGAGCGAGTTTAAAATCGACAATTGCGAGTAAATTATATTGTCCCTGTTTAAACATTAATTGATAAAGTTATTCATTGATAGATCCGTAATTGGAGTCGTTTTTATATTAAATAGTGCGATTATTATTCATTTATGGATTAGGCAAATTATGATGCATTTTATATCGTTGACAACCAGGCGTACTGTCACAAAGATGAGTTGATAGAAAAAAATCAAAGTATAAATCAAAGTGCTGTATTAAAGAACAATACCATTTTTGTATATTTTATATTGTGCTATAGGCCTACCAATTGTAAGGTAAGGAGGGCACGGTAATACACGTCTCATTGATGTCATGGTTTCATTATTTTCGCTTGAACCAAGTAAAAGTTTGCCGAGGAATTACATAAATACAAGTTCAATTCGTACGAAATCACCTTATGTAAAATTATCTGTAAGCTCATAGCTAATCCTCTTAACCAAACTCCGGATGCTTGCATATTCTGTTACGCCATATTGATATATTTGATGACGGGTAACCCCGTTTACTTTGTTTCGACTACGGGCTCACGGCGGGTGTGACCGGTCATCAGATGATGCTTAGTCCTCCATGGTACCTGATCCTACTTTCGCTTTTGTCGAAGGTCCGTGTTGCCCTACACTCGATTTTGTATGTCTTTTTTTGGGACAATGATTACGTTTATTACTTTGTTACTTCGCCATTTTATATATTTTCATACACTTCGTTCCGGCTCGGTCGTTCACCTTCAAATACGCAGTTGATGGTTATGTGAGATCACAAGCAATCTCAATATATTTCTCTTTGCTGAACTTTGTGCTATGACCGATGATGAAATGTTTCTTTTTTATCGGGACGGAATTCTTTCACACGGATTCCAGAAACAGAACTACGATCTCTTCAACTGTTTAATTATTGCTACATAAGAAACACAGCTACATAATTTACATGCTACAACCACGCTATTGTATATCCAATAGTATAGTAGATGGAATTCATTGATATACACAAAAATAAGCCTTATCCATGGAATAATACTATTATAAATCTCTCTCTCTCTCTCTCTCTCTCTCTCTCCTTCTCATCTCTCGATTCTTTAATGGTTTTTACTATATCATATGTGTGAATTTTATTGCATAATACTCATATGAGGAAAATAAAAGAAAATACACGGATAGTCCTTACGAAAATAGTCGTCATTTTCCTCGCACCTTCCTTCGAAAAATACAACACCAAGTTTCTCTTCCGCCTAATACAATACTAAGTTTGTCAGTGTAAAGGCAATCTGCACAAAATTAGAAGTTTTAACTTTTTTTTGATACTATTTAATACTGTGATATATTTTTATATGGATTTTAAGTGGTTATATGCGCGCGGGAGAAATTTGCACTAATTACACAGTCAGTTTCCCCCTCGTGTAGCTATAAATATATGATTTTACATTTACCACGTGTTTCCCGCCACGCGTAATATTGCACATGGAAAACCGTGCACTTAACCCATATAGTGTAAATAAGCAGTTTAACAGTAACTAGTATCCATCCGTCCCATTCACTGGAAAATTAAGTGGCTAAAATTTTGGAGCAGTTTGTTGAAGATTTCTTCTTTTTTTAAAGAACCGTTTGAGTATACGTACCATTACTTTTTGTCCCATTAGAATACCGGACGAGGGGCATTCCATTTTTCTGGGTTTTTTTAATTAATTTGAATCTTGTTCAAAAATTTGTTACTGTTCTTATGTGTGCTCTACCCCAATAAATGTAAAAAAAAATCTACAATTCCATCTGAGGCTGTGTTTCTTAATATACTCCTCCTAGGCACCTGATCCCACCTCTGGTGTGTCCAGGGTTCCGTGATTGCCCAACTCTTGTTTTTGTATTATATTTAGGACTTACGAGATTGATCACTGTTCGTTATCTTTGCCTTTACATACAGAACACCTTATTTCACAATTATTGCATGTCATATATTATGTTCACAATGCTAGATAACTGTGCAATGTAGCAGCGAAAATATATTGTATTAGTAATATGAACTTATTTATTAGCCTCCTTTCTTAAATTGAGAAAACGAAAACTGTAGATAATGTTTAGGCGAGAAGGCAATGGGTTAAACACAAAGTCAGACTAAACAAAGAACATGAAAACATAATTTGTTGGAAACTGCTTTATTTCTTTTTCAAACAACAAATCTCAAAAGATGTAATCTCAAAAAAATCGATCTTAGTTACTTATATAGGAAATCAAACTGACCAATGTTTTTATCATATTTATCCCATGTTTCCAAAGCCTCCTGAGCCATAACCTGAGTGAAGAACAAGCCATCTTTTGTCGTCTTCCATACGTGCATTCTTTTCTCCCCGTGTTCGTTGTTTTTCTTTTTCTTGCTTGCTTCTCTCCAGATCTTTCAAAATATCTAAGATATTTTCTAAGATGTTTTCCTTCTGTGTTTCTTTGATATCCAGAAATTCAACCATATCGCCTTTTCTGTCGGTCATTGGAGCCATTTTATTTACATCTCCTTCCGCTTCGTTGGCGTGTCGGATGATGGAGGAAGTTCCGTCGTTTTTCTTCGTTAATTCTTTCATAATCTTGCCTTCGTCAACCTTTAATAAATAATGAAACACATTATAATTGACTAATTATTGACAATCCAGATTTGCAAATCTGTAAATTTGCATTGTTCATACATTTAACTGACTTTTTCTTAGATATCATATTTTCTATTAAAACGCATATAATAAAAATACATAGATTTTACTACAAACTGCCCAATTTCCTTTCTTTCCTGTATTTTTTTCCATCTTTAAAAAAATGAGAATCTCATCTTCGAATCAAATGTGAAAACTTGTTTAAGAGATGGATAGTGAAATGACCAAAGAAATACATCGTTCCCTCCATCAAAATGCTAGTATATTGTTCTATTTAGATTATTCTATGACTTTCCAATGCATTTTTCAGCACAAAAATCCTTTATAAAAGTACATTGAATCGATTTTCTTTGAGAAATGCGATAATTTCTTGTCTGTAAAATGTGAAAATATGTGATACTAATTTTGTTGCACTGCATATGGCAAATTTTGAAAAATAAATTCTCATCAGTGATCGGTATCGTGATGCAGCGGATGAAAAAAGCCTGCATTTGTAGACATATTGAATTTTCGGAGAAATTATGTTCATACAGAAATCTGATTTGTTAAAAGTTCTGAAAGTGTTCATTGTTCAATACTCAAGAGATTTATATTTCCGTCATATTCATTTTATATTTTTATTTGCATAGCTAGGTTGTGAGTCATTTGATTATTATCTAGTCTGAATTTTTGGTTAATTGTTTTTTTTTAGTACTTTTATACAAAATAAATGCTTTGTATAAACCAAACGTGACGGTATTGTGTAATCATACCCAAGGATACAATGCCCTAAAATATAGAGGTATTATGAAGATATTAGGAAAACAGTATCGTGATATTTTTGGCGATACCCGTCCCTACTAATTTTGGTACACATTATGTCACAAGTGTCGAAAAAATAATTTCTCATCAGCGATGCTTCAAACCTAAAGTTCAATTTGGTATCAAATCGAGATCTATTGTAAGGTATTGAATATCATGCTGGCTCGTCTAACCGATCTTTATTTCCATTTCCGAATATAATAAATTATCATTTATATCGAAGTACTAAGAAAAAAACACACTAGAAAGGTATACTTACAGGATAGGCCACTGCACAAGCAAAGATAGCTGCAAGAAGACACACTGCGGAATTCATCTTGTCTCAATGGTGATTGGAGGGCAATCTGAAGTTACCTGTCTCTGTGAACTATTTATACACTCTCAGTTCTGGAGGAATGTAAGGCTTTACAATGGAAATGTCATATCATGGTAACAAATTGTTAAAAAATAAGCAGACTACAAAAGACATTCCACTTTAATAGCTTTTGTTTAACAAAATTGGCTCTGGTATCTATTCACCAATTTATAAAAAGAAGTGTTGCTTCATTTTTCCTCAGTATAATTACATGGCACTAATTTGATTGCGTAATACAGGTTATTGGAGAAAATTGTAAAGTACTAAATTAAGATGTTGAATTAGTTTACTCATTCTTCAAGAATGTTCAATATATGAGACACAACCAAGACACATTTTTGGCCGCGATATGCTGCATTTTAAAACTCCATAAAACTTAACTGTACTGAAAGCCTAAGATCGCCATAATTCAATGTTTATTTATTCATGTATATTTAGATTGACAATTTAAAAAAATTCCATCTGAGGTTGTGTTTCTTAATATACAGAACACCTTATTTCACCATTATTGTATTTAATTTTAAACAATATTTTATTCACAAATAAATATGTGAATGGAATCGGGCAGCAGGCATTGCCTATATTAGCCCTCTCCCTACCATTAGTGTATGCCATATATTGTGTTCACAATACTAAATAACTGCGTGGTAGCGGATAAAATATATTGTATTAGTAATATAAAAGAAAGTAAATGAGAGTGCACTGAATATCTAAAGTTAATTTCCGGTTTTCAGATACTTTTTTCCTCCACAGCTCTGGTAGTTGAATAATTTACGACTACTAATATCTTTTAGTTTTTTCAGACATGTGGACAGACAGAGCTTATATCCTAAATGTAAGTTATGCCTTTACATTTTTTCTAACGAAAATACCACGAATGAAAATATTTCATACTAGGTTTGGTAAATCATGTGATATTTATTGTGACAAAAGTTCGCATTAGAGATGCTTGAAACCTAAAATTTGGAAAGCCAAAGACAAATAAAACAGATTGCAATTATTATTATTATTATTATTATTTTTTTTTTTTTAAAATATCATTTTCAAACCAAAATCCAGTAAACAAGATAAGATTTGGATGAGGAGATACCCGTACGATTCAGAAATGTTCAATAATATGTAAATATCGTGGATACCTTATTCAAACTGGTGATCCCCTCTAACAATATGCCATATTTTCATGCCTAAAATAGTGTTTCTTTGTGGCATAGAAGTAATCAAAATACAGATTTTATCATCAGCGAACATGCATGAACTATTCTATTGATAGATAGGAAGCAAAGTGTTACAGTTTTGAAAGAATTAGCCAGCGTAAAATAATATTCATATCAAATACAAAATCATAAAAATGCTGCGACATATTCAGTCAAAATTTCCTTTATTAATAGCAAACAAAATGTATAGATGATATCTAAATTCATTATTCATGTACAAGTGCATACATGTACATTTATATATAAATTGGCGAAGTAAACAATGTGTTAATCGTAACCATAGTCCCAAAAACATATTTACAAAGTCGAGTGTAGTTCAACACGGACCTCCGAAAAAAGCGAAGGCAGGATCAGGTGCCATGGAGGAGTAAGCATCCTCTGTTGACGGGTTACACCATCCGCGAGTCCTTAGGCGAAACGAGGTAAACGGCAATACCCGTTGTCAAATCTGATACCGTATAAGTATACATTTTAGCGCGACGCAAATTTAGCGTTTTCTACATAAAAAAGTGGCATTTTATTTTAGCGGTAAATAATTTTAGTGATTTTAAAATCCATAACTTCAAAATACTCTACCAATAATTTGGAATGAATTGTTAGCGATATCTAATTTTAGCGATCTCAAAGCCCTCGCTAATAATGCCAAAATTAAATCCTCGCTAAAATTTCTGCTTATACGGTATATATAATATGGCGAAGCAAACAATTTATGAAATTTAAACACAAAAAATGTGAATAGAGAAGAATTGGCAATACGTGTCTGGTATTCTTGTTTTTCGTTTTCCTTGTCGGTATCACACTTCTTTTCCACATAAGCGAGGTCTTGAAATGCGCGGCCAAGCCACGAATGTCCAGCATAGGTTTTGATGTTGTCTTCAGTCAAAGCAGCCTACAACTCGGAATCCTACAGAGCACATGCAGTGCAAGGTTACTACAATAAACGTTAATATAAGTATACAACACTACGGTAGTTTATTTAAGACGGGTAGGCGTATCGATTAGTTTTCACGAAATACAATTTATTCCTACAAATTTAAAATGTGTAATGATTTAATATTCGTTCCCACTAAATATTTTTTCCCTAGGAACAATATATTTGTATTTACTTGCTGAAAGATAGGTAATGTTTTGAAATTCACTGAATAGATATGTCCAAGTGAAAAAAAATCAAAAATTTGGTTCATTATACATAAATCAAGCTTTGGGGAGTCACGCGACATCGATCTATCAACTTCAATTTAAAAAATGTGAGATCTACACGCATACATTAGATTATATTTACATTCACTGAATTCTTTCTCCTATATTTCCTTTGAAATTGACATCACATGTATCATCCAATAAATGCATGTTTGTTGCAAGCTATTTGGATCCAGTTTTGTAGTATCACCTGTCCGCATGGACATTACCAAATATGGAGCGATTCCAAGATCAAAAGGATGAATTGGCTTTTCCGTTTAAAATAACGAAATGATCGGCATTGTGACATTTTGGTATCTAAATCTAATTTATATGTTTAGAAAAGTCATGAAAATATAAATATAAACAATAACATATTTTCTTTTTTGGTATATTGGGTGATGAAGAAAATTTGCATTGCAGAAAAAATAGCGTGGGTTAAGAGTTTTTTCTGCAATGCTGGTGTCCTTCATCACCCAATAAATCAACAAAGAAGTATATCATTTTTAAATGTAAGCTAACATGTGAGCGGATCTTACATTCAATTTTAATTAGATTGATCATATCACTATGTTCTTGTTTGATCCTATCAACATTATTTTGAGATTGTGAACAAAAACATGGCACGGCCTTGGTTGCATGATATAGAATTGTGAGTGATGTAAAGGCAAAGATAACGAACAGTGATCAATCTCGTAAGTCGTAAATAGAATCAAAACAAGAGTTGGGCAATCACGGACCCCTGGACACACCAATAGGTGGAATCAGGTGCCTAGGAGGAGTAAGCATCCCCTGTGAAAAACGGCTTAACAATGGCTATGAAACACATCAGACAGCATTTGACTCAATGAGAGGTCATATTGGTAACCTAAATGTTATAACGACCATATAATTTACGAAATGCTGCCTTTAACGTGACTGTTGAAAACCCCTGCAACAACAACAACTTGTCTGTAAAGTAGCTTCCTCGATGTGTTTCAGCTTGCAATTCTACAACTGACATTCATATTTTTGCTGAATATTAGATAACATTAAGTGAGCAGTGTAAACATTGAAAATGGGGGAAAAGTAAAATTTTCTTTGCATTGATATTGGGAAATCTAAAGAGAACGAATCGCTACTTTTATTTTACTTTATTTCGACTAAGGGTTCACGTCGAGTGTGACCGGTCAGCAGAGGGTGCTTACTCCTCCATGGCACCTGATCCTGTCTTAGCTTTTGTCAAGGATTCGTGTTGTCCTACAATCGACTTTGTATACATGGTTTTTTTTAATCATGATTACGTTGAACCCGATGTTAACTTCAACTATTTTTATATGGTGATATCAAAACAAATATTTGATAACAAGGAATATAAAAACCGCCACACTAAGCACTCAATAGGTTATGGTCAAAGTAAAAAGTTTTAAAAATATACTGAAAACAGAACACATTATACCCTCAAATCTTCGCACAACGTACATCCAAACACAGTATACTTCATTTTAATGATAATGTAAATTTGACTAAGCGTAAAGAAATATACAGATTCAAACAGACTGCTAAGTTATTTTGCTGAAAAAAATAGCATGAACATTTGATACGCCACTACAGTTATTGACATCTCCTAGGAGTGGACATTTTTTTCAGAGAGACGTTAAACAAACACCAAAACAAACAAACAAAATAAAAAACAACACACACAGAATAAAACAAAACCCAAGAAAACAACAGCAAAAGAAAAATCACAGTTGTATTTTTTTCATCTTAATAGAAACAATGCTATGTTATGAATAATCTTCAACAGCATTGGAATATGTGATCTATATTATTCATTTAAGTTCAGTTCTACTTACTCATCTATTTAAAATAAAAACACAGCGCGAAATAAATACAAATGTATTTTCAATATCAGTGGATCAATGCCAAACCATTGCATATAAAAAGTTTCTTCAAGTAGCTTAGAGGGGAAAAATACAATTGACTTTAGTTTTAAAATGAGCAGTCTCCACCTGTTATGTTTTCTGTTCATTAATACACCGTCCATAAATCTAATACGGTGCTGATTATTCAAATGTGTACGTGACCAATTTCGAAAAAAAATTATCATTAGGAATGTTTGAAGCTGAACAGTGTGGAAAATCATACACAATACAAACATATAGAAAATGTCTTAAAAAGTCTAAATCTCGTCAGTAGAGGACAAGGGCATTGCGTGTTGGAGATACTACTTAGTTTCACACAGTTTCAATGGATCATGGCATTATTTAAGCATTTCCTGAAAGTAGTCATGAGGTACCTGATATATCCTTCTGGACAAATGAAAATGATTTCGCATGGTTTGTGCTAAGAGAAGAACATAATTGTGCATTTTTGACAGAATGGGATTTACTATCCCTTTAACAGCAAGCCATTCCAGCCAGTTCTCTCACGGTGCTTTCAGTATTCTGAATATATCATTCATACGTCTAATACGGTGTAGATGATTGAACTATTTCGTTGCATGGGGTGGTACAATCTGCTCGACCATTCTGGCACTGGACTTGACAACAGAATCTGAGCTATTGTTGTAATAATCATCTGATATGTATCTACCATGCCACTGTCAAAAATTTCAATGCAAAAATGCAATGAACTAGATTAGAGTTGTGAACGTCACTGACTTTTGTCTCTCTACACCTGCAAACTTTCACTGTCACTCCATTTTCAGACAAATGTGGGCGAAAGATCTTGTAAATTGTGATACATTTGCAGCAATTCAATTCCTTCGGGTAAACTAATTCAGGTATTTAAATTGTAAGAACTAGGGGCAGTATGTTCAATTTCGCCTTTAGATATCGGCAAGTTACATTCTTTTAGAATATCACCGTAGGTGGGCCTCGTAATTATGACTTAAAATTAACTTACATGAATGCTATGATTATGGATGTTGCCCATCACAGGTTTACATATGGTAATCCTTCCGAATCTTGCCGCCGGTTCGAATAGATGCCGTCAAGATGAGCAACATTCTTCTTCATAAAAAAAGTCCAGTCCTGTATTCCTGCATATTTTCAATTCAAGTATCCGCCCTGTATTTCCCACAAAATATATTCCACGATGCCTCCAAACTTTTTAATTACAAATATTAAATGGCGAAGTAAAAAGTATCAAACGTAATCATAGTCCAAAAACACATACAAAATCGAGTGTAGGGCAACACGGACCTTCGACGAAAGCGAAGGCAGGATCAGGTGCCATGGAGGAGTAAGCATCCTCTGCTGACCGGTCACACCCGCCGTGAGCCTGTAGTCGAAAAACAAAGTAAACGGGGTTACGCGTCGTCAAATCTGCAGTGCCTAGATATTGACAATCTTACACTTAATCCACCCACTTGTTTTTGTTCTTCTTTCAACTATAGTCCAGTTTGGACATGCCATTACAGGTGATGTAAATATAATTGAAAATGAGGATCTAAAATAAATTATTTCAAACCGTCCTAGATTCAGAGAACATTGGTCATATAATTGGCGACATAACTTTATTTCTATTATGAATCCTGTCGAAGATTATGCCACACGATCGATCACATATGAAGAAGAAAAATTTGCAACCTCATCTTAATGGATTAAAAGTTTAAGAAGAACATTGAAATCCCCTATTAGACATATACGTGCCAAAGTCCGTACCATTTATCCTTCTGTGTTTCGTAAACCGGAATTGATCAATGAAGTAGATAGGTTACACGAGGAATATGTTGGGTTTTTTTTGTTCCAACGGACAGAGCTTGTAGCAATATTGTTTTTGTACTTCAACTGCATTTTAAACGAACTTGGTATAAAGTCCACATTTGGTAATCGTACTTACACTCCTACTGCTCTTTCAAAAGACGAAATTCTTCAAAATCATGTTTCAGATTGTCGGAGTTCCGGCAGGATCAGGTATCATGGAGGAGCAAGGATCCTCTTCTGACTGGTCACACCTGCCGTGAGCCAGTAGTCGAAACAAAGTAATAACCATTGGTCATCCGCTTTTCACAAACTGATTTTACTACGGATTGTTCCGTTCACCTGATCAGGACAATGGTCTCACAGCGGTTGTGACCGGTCAAGAGGGGATGGTTACCCCTCTTATGCACCTGATCTCACCTCTGGTATGTCCAGGGATCCGTGTTTGCACAACTATTGTTTTTGTATTATATTTGGGACTTACGAAATTGATCACCGTTCCTTGTTTGTCTTCATATTAAGGTTTATCGTCTTCTGTGGAATACCTTACAGTTATTCTCAAGTTTGTTT
Source organism: Ostrea lurida (assembly GCA_903981925.1). NCBI lineage: Eukaryota > Metazoa > Mollusca > Bivalvia > Ostreida > Ostreidae > Ostrea > Ostrea lurida. Next base: position 30,720 of record CAJDSM010015411.1, read on the forward strand.
TTGATCTATATAAACACTGTATTCTGTTTTCCAACTTTATTGTTATTTTAAGCGTTTTTTCTATATTATTTTTGTTACAGATTTTATGCACGCGATTTTGTGGATACCGCTCGTCTACCAGGGATGACTTTTCATCTTTAACTTTAAATTGGACAGGAAACATTTTCGTTTGATATGTGATCATGGGTATGCATGATATGGTGAATCTAGGTAGAAAGGATAATGCTCTAGAACCCAGAAACCATATTGTTTCTTCGATATTCAGTGCGCTTGATATTTGATATTTTTACCCCCAATTCTACAGGGAACATATTTTTCTCCCAAAGGTAGTCCAAAATTATGTTTCATATGGAATCTCTAGGTAAAATGGATAATGCCAATAAGTCCAAATGATATTGCTACCTCGATGTCCAGTGTCCTTGACTTTTGACATTTTGACCCCAAATTCAATAGGAAAATTTTTTGTCCCATGGATAGTCCATATGTACGATATGGTGACTCTAGGTAAATGGATAATGCTCTTGATGAATGAAACCATATTGCTACTTCGATGTCCAGTGTGATTGACCTTTTGACCCCGTATTTCAATTTAAAGTACCTTAATCTCATGCTTGATATGGTGACTCTATGTGGAAAGGATTGCATTTTAGAGCCCGCAAACCACTGCATCCACAGATGGACTGATAACCCAGTTCCAACAGTCTTGTGTGTTTTGGATGGGATTTTATCATAATAAAGGGCAGTCTGCTCATTGTTAATATCGATTTACTTTCAAATTAATATCAACAACATAAAGATGTTTTTCAATTGTTTACATATAAACAATACTTAGCAAGTTTTGTCCCACGCTGGGGTTACCAGATTTACAATTTTGATAGACACATTCATGCTCTACATCACTATACATTTAGATTCTCTTTGACATCTGCTGTTGTAGAGAATATTTTTCAAAATTTATTACTTTTTTCCTCGCCCCTAACACTCCAGGGGAGTAAGAGACCTGATATATATAAGTGTTGTGGCCCTTCTCCTAAAATGCTTCATAACAAAGTTGAAAATAGTTCAAATAAAAATTTGCAAGAAATCAAAACGGTGAACAAATTAACAGACAGAAAGACGGACGACGGACAACTGATGATCATAAAAGCTAACTTGAGATTTCACCTCTGGTGAAAAGGCACTCAAAAGTTATGGCCAAGGTTAAAACTTAAATAAAAAACCGGACAGACGGAACACCTTATAACCCAAATCTTCGTATAAATATACATTTACAACCAAGCCCAGTGTTTTACATTTTAATAATAAGATCAATTTGATTTCGAACAAAAGATATATCCACCCTTACATACAAAAAGGCGAAGTTAACATTGTGTCAAACGTAATCATAATCCAAAAAACATATACAAAATCGAGTGTAGGGCAACACGGACCTCCGACAAAAGCGAAGGTAGGATCAGGTGCCATGGAGGAGTAAGCATCCTCTGCTGACCGGTCACACCCGCCGTGAGCCCTTAGTCGAAATAAAGTAAACGGGATTACCCGTAGTCAAATCTAGTAGGAAAATGACATACTGCGACACACTGCTGAAAATATAAAAGGTTGATATGCCTCTACAGCCAGTAACATTGCATAGGAGTGGAATTGTTTCAGAGAGGCGTAAAATAAAGCAAAACAAAATCCGCAGTTTTTCCATCCCAATAGAAACAATGCTATTTTAAGTGAGATATTAGCTTATCACTGTTCGTTATCTTTGCCTTTACACTATGAGACCCCAGGCTTATATTTGGATACGGTTATACAGATTAGGTAAAACTACACACTTGTTATATATGTCCTTGCAAAATTTGTTTGAGTAAAGAGTTATGAAAAGTGAGATTAAATCGTACGTACAGGAGCGATTAGGCCCGCGGGGATTTGCCTGATTTTTTTTTTTCGAAAATCGATAGACTTCTCACTTATTTCATGAGCAACAATATTCCGAAGCTTCACATGATGAATGAGATGAAAACATTTAGTATTATTGTTCGGAAATTTAATTTTCTCATTTTCCACCCGAGGTTATTTGGTCACTGTAGCCTTAGCCAGATTTTAAAAAAAATCAATCTGGTTCTCATTTACTTGATTATATAAAACAAGATCATTAAGTTTCATTTGAATCAGAAGTAAAACTTTGGAGTTATTGCCGGAAACCTCGTGTTGTCATTTTGTTGGAAGTTATATGGACGCTGTGACGATGAGGCCCGCAGGCATTGGACGGTGTCTTCCGAAAATCAATAGAGTTTTCACCCACTTAATATTTAGCAACATCCCAAATTTTCAATTGAATCTGATTTTTTATTTATCGTCTGGAAACCTAATTCTAGACACCCGCGATCATAAAAACAATAGACGAATTCAACTTTGTTGCAACCCGACTAAAAATGAGATACATGGAGTGTTCTTCCAAACACTTAAATATAAAAAAAAAACATCTTAGGAAGAAGAAGGTACAGTTTCAATCATATTTTGCCCTGTTTGAAAGCGATTTTTCAAAATATCATGAGAAATGAAAATGTAGCATTGATTTGCACACGAATAGCTGAGAATTAAGAATCTAAACATAATTACCTCATTAGATATTCACAAGGCTAACTGTGACGTCATTAAAAGTGCATTTTCCCGTATTTCCCTTGAAACTAAGCATAAGACAAATATTTTCAGTAGTTTTTCGAATAGGAAAAT